>JBCJKH010023720.1:0-12116 GCA_039877255.1 Loriculus beryllinus | reverse complement strand
TCTTCCATCCATCCATCCATCCATCTATCCATCATCCATCATCCATCCATCCATCATCCATCCATCCATCCATCCATCCATCCATCCATCCATCCACCCATCCAACCTTCTCCTCCCCCACCCCACACCCCCTGTCCCTTCACCCACCGCCTCCTCCGCCTGCCTCTTGTAGGCCTTGACTTTCATCTGCAGCTTGTCCACCAGGTCCTGCAGCCTCAGGAGGTTCTTCTTGTCCTCCTCCGTCTGCAGTGGGAAGACGCAGATGGGTCTGGAGATGAGGCCTCTCCAGACCTGAACACCTCCAAGGCGGGTATTGGTAGAGCTCTACCACGGCCGCCAGGTCAACCCCATCATTCCAGCTCTACGAGCGGTGTCCCTGTGGCCACCAGGAGCCCTCACCTGGTAGCTGAGCTCCTTGACGCGCCGCTCGGACTTGCGCAGCCCCTTGACGCTCTCGGCGTTGCGCTTCTGCTCGGCCTCCAGCTCCGTCTCCAGGTCCCGCACGCGCGTCTCCAGCTTCTGGAGCTGCTTCTTGCCCCCTTTGAGAGCCAACTGCTCGGCCTCGTCCAGGCGCAGCTGCAGGTCCTTGATGGTCTGCTCCATGTTCTTCTTCATCCGCTCCAGGTGAGCGCTGGTGTCCTGCTCCTTCTTCAGCTCCTCCGCCATCATGGCTGCCTGCGGGAAGAAGGGGGTCACACCGTGATCTCCTCACCACGGTGGTGGACAAGTGGTGGCTGTGCTCACGTCGGTGATGGCTTTCTTGGCCTTCTCCTCGGCGTTGCGGCACTCCTGGATGGCCTCTTCCACCTCGGTCTGCAGCTGGGAGATGTCCCCTTCCATCTTCTTCTTCTGGTTGATGAGGCTGGTGTTCTGCAAGGTGGAGGAGAAGACCTCAGGAGAGGGGCACCTGCAGGCTTGGAGCACGGTGCCGAGCAAGGAGCTCCACTTGGAAGCTTGGGAGATGCCCACTTGGTCTCTGCATGGTCGAAGGTGATCTCTTGGAGGTTGAGGAGGTCTCACCTGCGAGTGGAGGAGCTGCACCCTCTCAGTGGCCTCGATCAGCTCCTGCTCGGCCAACTTGCGGGTCCTCTCTGTCTGCTCCACCACCGCCCGCACCTCCTCCAGCTCGGCCTGCAGGAGGTTGTTCCTCCTCTCCACCATGGCCATGTTCTCCTTCAGGTCCTCATTGATCCGCCCCACATCATCCAGCTGGAGCTGGGTGTCCTGCAAAGCGCCACGAGATGGGACACGGTGGGGAGAGGACGGGGATGCCCACCCATCACGGCCGCAATGGTCCCAGAGGTGGGGATGGGATGAAGAACCATTGAGGACCACGTGGGTGGAGGCACCTGGGGCTATCCCAGAAGACCGCAAGAGCTTCTGGAGACCATCCCAACCTCCTCCACCATCTCCTGCTGGGACCCCCAGCCACCACCACCACCACCACACCTTGAGATAACCCTGCAAGGTCTTGACTTGCTTCTGGGCCTCAGCAGCCGCGCGGTTGGCGTGTCCCAGCTGGATCTCCATCTCGTTGAGGTCGCCTTCCATCTTCTTTTTCAACCTCAAGGCCTCGTTGCGGCTCCGGGTCTCAGCGTCCAAGGAGGTCTGGAGGGAGTCCACCACCCGCAGGTGGTTGCGCTTGGCCTGCTCCATCTCCTCGTCCTTCTCAGCCAACTTGCGCTCATGGTCCACCTTGACCTGGTTGAACTCCAGCTGGGCCCTGAGGATCTTCCCTTCCTCGTGCTCCAGCGAGGCCTGGTGGGAGGGATGGAGAAGACCTTGAGGATCGTGGAGACAGAAGGGTGCAGGACACCCGCGGGGCCGGGCTCACCTCTGCCTCCTCCAGCGCCGCCTGGAGCTCCAGCTTCTCAGCATCCAACTGCTTCCGGACCTTTTCCAGCTCATGGATGCTCTTGTGGCTGGAGCCCAGCTGCTCCGTGAGGTCCGAGATCTCCTCTGAAGAGGGTGGAGAAGCCGTCACAGCACATGGACAATGGTGGGGAAGCACCAGGCGGGTGCGAGGACCCCAAGGTCTCACCTTGAAGGTTCTTATTCTCCCTCTTGAAGGTCTCCAGGTGCTCCAGGGCCTCCTCGTAGGCATTCCTTAGCTTGAAGAGCTCCGTGCTGAGGGCTCGGGCCTCCTTCTGAGAAGCCTCCAGCTCAGCCTGAGCCTCCTCCACCTTCTGCTTCCACTCAGCCAGCACCTGCGGGCACCACCAGGGCATGGGCACTGCAGGAGAACCTCCTCGTGCTCCTGCTCCTCCTCATCCTCTCCATCTCCTCCTGCATGCGCTGCTCCTCCTGCTCTTCCTCCTTCTCTTCCTTCAAGTTCCTCCTCCTCCTCCTCCTCTACTTCCCTCCTCTACATCCTCCTCCTCTACTTCTCCTCTTTTACGCTCTCCTCTCTCTCCTCCTTCTCCTCATCTTACTCCTCTTCTATGTCTCTTCCTTCCCCTCTCTTCCTTCTCGTCCTTGTCTGTCTCCTCCACCTCTTCCTCCCCCTCCTCCACCTCTTCCTCCATTTCTCCTCCTCCTCCAAGTTCTCATCTTTCTCCTCCTTCAGTTTCCATCTCCTTCTCCTCCTCCTCCATCTCATTCTCTTGCTCCTTTCTCTTCTTCCTCATCCTCCTCCACGTCTCCACCATTTCCTCCTTCTACTTCTCTTCTTTCTCCCCCACCCCTTCCTCTTCCACGTCCTTCTCCTCCTCCTCCTCCACCTCCTCAAGCCCCCGCGATGCCCCCAACCTTATCGAAGTTCCTTTGCTTCTTGTCCAGGGCGGCCGCTGCCGCGTTTGACCTCTCCAGGTCCACCAGCAGGTCCTCGATCTCGTTCTGCAGCCGGTGCTTGGTCTTCTCCAAGGACGAGCACTTGGCGTTAACGGCCTCCACCGCCTCCTCAGCCTCCTGCAGCCGCTGCGCCAGCTTCTTCCTGCCCGGGGCGACCAGGACACGTGTTTGTGGCCACCTCAAACCTTCTCCCGCTCACGCGTTGGCCAAGGCTCAACTCTTCACCTCCAGGTCCTGCAACCTCCTCCGGATCCTTCTAGACCAATCCCATCTCCTCTACAAAAACCCAATCTTCTCTAGATCTTCTGTAGGCCAACCCAACCTTCCTTGGACCTTCTCCAGACCAGCCCGACCTCTTCTAGACCTTTCCTAGACAAACCCAAGTTTCCTTAGCCCTTCTCTAGACCAACCCCATCCCCTCTAGAACTTCTGGAGACCAACACCCAACCTGTTCTAGACCAATCCAATTTCTTCCAGGCTTTCTCTAGACCGATCCCATGTCCTCTAGACCTTTCTTAGACCTTCTGCAGGCCAACCCAACCTCCAGGTCCTTCAACCTTCTCCAGAAGGCCCTTAGGATGGCCTGAGGACCTCCTGGTGTCCCCTCACTGCTTCCCCCATCCATAAGGTGATGTCTCCTCACTTGGCCTCCTCAAGCTCCTCGGTGCGCTGGATGGCGTCTGTCTCATACTTGGTCCTCCACTGGGCCACCTCGGAGTTGGCCTTGGAGAGAGCGCGTTGGAGCTCGGCCTTGGCCTCGGTCTCCTCCTCGTACTGCTCCCGCAGGAGGTCACAGTCGTGCCGGGCCGACTGCAGGGCGTGCGCCAGCGCGTTCTTGGCCTGGGGGCAAGGAGAACAAAAGGGGGCACCATTGGGGCAAGGTCAAGGTGACCCCTCCTGGGCAGCTCCGGCTTGGCAAGAGATGGGCTTCATCAGCCCAGCCCAAGCAGAGCTTCTGGAGACCAACCCAACCTCCTCCTGACCTTCTCTAGACCAACTCGACTCCCTCCAGGCCAACCCAGCCTTCTCCAGACCTTCCTTAGTCCAACCCAGCCTTCTCCAGACCTTCCTTATTCCAACCCAACCTCCTCTAGACCTTCTGTAGACCCAACCAAACCTCTGAAGCTTCTCTAGACCAACCCAACCTTCTCTAAACCTTTAGACACAACCCAGCCTCCTCTAGACCAACCCAACCTTGCATAGACCTTTCTTAGACCCAACCCAACCTTTTTTAAACCTCTTCTAGACCAGCTCAACCTCCTCTAGGCCTTCTCCTGATCAACGCAATCTTCCTCAGGATGAGATAGGACCATTGGCTTCCCATCACCTTGCACACCCTCGAGGTCCTCCAGCTCATCACCACTGTTGTTCCTCAGCCCAAACCTTCTCCCAACGATCCCATCCCAACCTCCCCTGCCCACCCAACAGTGTTCAGGCCAGCCCAGTTGGACTTCTCCATGGTCAATCCCACCCAATGGCCCGTAGAGCAATCCAACCCATTCACTGCTGGATGGAGGGACCCCAAATCCACCACGGTCAGGTGGAACCACCTTTAGTGTGGAACCTCCATGAGCTGGAAGCACCCTCAGGTGGAACCTCCATAAAGTGGAACCACCTTTAGCTGGAAATACCATGAGATGGAACAACTTTCAGATGGAAGCACCCAACCCAACCGGCCTGAACGTGATTCCTCTTGGGTTCTACCGCTATAAGGCTGCAGGAGACCTGGTCTTGTGTCCTTTCTTGGAAATCTCCGGTCTTCCCAACCCTCCAAACTCACCTTCACCTCCTCTTCCAGCTGCCTTTTAAGGTCCTCCAGCTGTTGGGTATACGACTGCTTGCCCCTGGTCAGCTGGGAGATGAGGGCCTCCTTCTCGTCCAGCTGCCGGCTTAGCTCTCCTGGGAGGGTCCATATGCAATGAGGGGTAAGGAGTGGGGCAGGGAGGTGAAGATGTGGGGCAGGAGGTCAGGGGTTCCCACCGTTCTCAGTCTGGAGCTTTGCCCGTTGGGTGGTGGTGTCATTGAGGACCCGTTGGGTTTCCTCCAGCTTGGCTCGGTGCTCGGCTGCCTGGTCCTCCATGGTGCGGGAGACCTTCTCCATGGCCACCTTTGAGGAGAGCAACGGTGTGAAACAGGAGCCTGGCGCTCCCCTCGGAGCCGCGACGTCCACCTCAACCTCCTCCTCCTACCTTGGCTTTGAGCAGCTGCTCCATGTTGGACGTGAGGTCATCCAGCTCCAGCTTGAGCTCACTCTTCTCCTTCTCCAGCTTCTGCTTGACCCGCTGCAGGTTGTCCAGCTGCTCGGCCAGCTCGGCCACGCCGTCGGCGTGCTTCTTGCGCAGGGCGGCGGCGGTGGCCTCGTGCTGCAGCGTCGCCTCCTCCAGGTCCCTCCTCATCTTCTGGAACTCGGCCTCTCGCTTCTTGTTGAGCTCCAGCTGCACCGAGGTGGCTCCTCCGGCCTCCTCCAGGCGCTCGCTGAGCTCCTCCAGCTCCCGAGACAGCTCCGAGCGCAGCTTCTCCACCTTGGCCCTGCCCGTCCGCTCGGCCTCCAGCTCCTCCTCCAGCTCCTCGATGCGCGCCTGGGGCCACCAATGGGAGGGCAGGGTTAGAGGTGGCTTCACCCATTGCTTCTGCTTCAGCCAACCGGCAGCAGGACCTCCAAACCCACTCATCCCAACCCAACTCAACCAACTGGTGACCCTTCAACTCAACACGGGCAGATGGAGACCCTCCAATTCAACTCAACTCAAGCAGATGGAGACCCTTCAATTCAACTCAACTCAAGCAGATGGAGACCCTTCAATTCAACTCAACACGAGCAGATGGAGACCCTTCAATTGAACTCAACTCAACACAAGCAGATGGAGACCCTTCAATTCAACTCAACTCAACACGAGCAGATGGAGACCCTTCAATTCAACTCAGCTCAACACCAGCAGATGGAGACCCTTCAATTCAACTCAACACAGGCAGATGGAGACTCTCCTGTTCAATCCAACTCAAGGAGGTAGAGGCTCTTCAACCCAACTGAGCTCAACCCAACTCATCTCAACCCAGGCCTACCAGCTGGAGACCCATCAACCCAACCCCCTGGGTCCCTCACCTGCAGCTCCTTCAGCTTCTTCTGGAGCTGCAGGGCCAGCGCCTGCTCGTCCTCCATCTTGCTGTTCTGCTGGTGGATCTCAAAGTCCTTCCTGTGGAACCCAGTGGTGGGGGAACAGTGAGGTCCCTGCCCGTGTCCCCCACACGTGCTGGGCCCACACAAAGGAGGTTCCGCCTCACTTCTTCAGTTTCTCCTCCAGCTGCTGTTTGTCGTTCTCCAGGTCCATGATGTTCTCCTGGGTCAGCTTCAAGTCACCTTCCAGCTTCCTCTTGGCACGTTCCAGGTCCATCCGGATCTTCTTCTCCTGCTCCAAGGAGCCTTCAAGCTGCAAGGAATGGGGAGAAACCTCAGGTTGTCCTCACCAACCAAGGTTGTCCTCCTCGTCAAGGAGGTCCTCAGATGGTGGCCCTGGTCCCTGCTCACATCATCTGCCTGCTGTTCCAGCTTGACTTTGGCCTTGGTCAAGGTGTTGACTTTGTCTTCCTCAGCTTGCAGGTCATCCAGAGCTTGCTGGTGAGCTTCCTGCAGGGCCTTCTTCTCCTTGGTCAGCTTGGTGATGGTCTCATCCAAGCTGGCCATCTCCTCAGTGAGGTTCTTGACCTGGAGAAGAACATCAGGCAGCCACCGTTATAGGGTGGGGGCTTCTAAACCAGATTTGGGTCTTCCCAACCCCAGCCAACCACCCTTGGGTCTCCTCAACCAAACCCAATGGGCCTTGGGTCTTCTCAACCCAATCAGACTTTGACCTTCTCAACCCAATCAGCCTTGGGTCTCCTCAACCCCCTCCAGGCCAAGGCCTCACCTTGTTCTCAGTGGCATGTTTCTCCTTCTCCACCTTGGCCAATGTCAACTCCAGGTCGTCAATGTCCTTCTTCAGCTCGGAGCATTCGTCTTCCAGCTTCCTCTTCTTGGCCGTGAGCTCAGCGTTCATCTCCTCCTCTTCCTCCAACCGCTCCGTCAGCTCCTTCACCTTGGCCTCCAACTGGATCTTGTTCTTGATCAACTGGTCACAGCGCTCCTCGGCGTCCGTCAGGTTGTCCTGCTCCTGTGGTGGGGTGGGGGCTGATGAGGGGAGGTCCCATGGAGGGTGCTGAGCCCTCATAGAGGTGCTTTTGGGGTGCTCACAGCCTGCACTTGGAGCTGGAGGTCGTTCTTCTCCTGCAGCATGGACACCATCTTCTCCTCCAGCTCTTTCCTCCGCGCTTCTGACTTCTCCAGGGCTTCCTTCAGCCGCCCAAACTCCTCCTTCATGGTCTGGGGGAGGCCCAAAGGTCCCTCCATGAGTGCCCCCACATTCTCCTCCTCAGCCTTCATCCCATCCCCTGCCCACCTGCATCTCCTTCTCCGTCTCAGCGCTCTGCAGCAAGGGCTTGATCTTGAAGTAGAGCTTCATCCACGGCCAGTTCTTCACGCCCATGAAGGCCCGGATGTTCCATTGGATCACCAGCAGCGCATCCCTGGATTGGCCACGGTGAGGTGTCCATCACCAGGAGCGGACCCACCCTCGTGCCCCACATCTCCACCGCCCCACCTGCGCTCCAGGATCTTCTTGAACTCGAGGCGCATGAGTTGTCCCCGGGCTTGAGCTTGGATGCGGGTGATGATGCGGGAGAGGCGCTCGTCCCGCATCTCCTCCAGCTGCCCCAGCAGCCCAGCCTTGAAGAAGACCTTGGTGGAGAGATGAAGACATCGGCTTGCTTGGGGGATCAAGAGCACGCTTTGGTGGTGGGATGGAGCCCAGGGAGCTCCAGTGGGCAGGGGACCGTGCGGCAGGTAGAATGGTGAGGTCTAGGTCATGTCCTGGGTGATGGAACCATGGGGACCATCACCCCTGTGCCCTCACCTTGGTGTGCCCAAACTTATACTGGCTGTGGTCAATGTCGATGGAGCCCAGGAGCTTCTCAGCACCTTTCCTGCTGTCAATGAACTGGCCTTCAGGGATGGCCGCCGGGTTCAAGATGCGATACCTGATGGCCAGAGAAGGTGAGGACAACCCAAGCTCAGCCCCTATGGCTTTGTGCACCTCATCCCACCATCTCCTGGGCTCCTACCGTTGACGGAAGTCCCCGTAGAGGATGCGGTTGGGGAACCCCTTGCGGCAGATGCGGATGCCTTCCAAGACCCCATTGCAGCGGAGCTGGTGCATCACCAAGGGGTTGTCCATCACCCCTGGAGGGGGGGGGGGAGAGAAGGGGACACAGTCAGCTTCAAGCCCTGCCCCTCCCCATCACAAGGACATCACCCCCTTCTCCTCACCTGGCTCCTTCCGCTCATTGGGGATGAGGCATCGGACGAAGTGGGGGTGGGTGGTCTTGAGGTTGGTCATCAGCTTGTTAAGGTTCTCCTGGGGGTGGAGAAGAGGGTTGGCCAAAGGGGAGGAGCTATGGGGCAGGGGGTGGAGCCACACGGGTCCCATACCCGGTGCAGAGCAGACACGGTCTGGAAGGAGGAACCTTTCTTCTTGGCTCCTTTGCCCTTCCCTCCGTCACCACCTGGAGATAAAAGATGATTCCATGGAAAATTGCCTTCTTCATCCACTCACCCATCAGCCGTTACCCAACCACCCACCGGTGTCTGCCCCAGCGTAGTTGGAGAAGAGGCTGGCCAAGAGCTTCAGGCCTGACTTTTGGTAGAGCCCCACCACTGTCTCATTGAGAGGGTCCTTGTTCTTCTCCAACCAGCCAATGATGTTGTAGTCCACGGTGCCGGCGTAGTGGACCAAGGAGAAGTGGGCTTCTGTCTTGCCTTTGACGTTCCGGGGCTTCCCAAAGTTGGACGACTTGCCCAAGTGGTTGTCATAGAGTTTGGCCTTGAAGGTCATGTCCGAAGCCTTGGGGAACATGCACTCCTCCTCCAAGATGGACATGATCCCCATGGGCTGGCAAGGAGAAGACCTGCTTGGTCATGGTGGACACCAAGCAGGACCTAAAGTGCTTCTCCAGCCACCCTGGGGGCAGCGGTACCTTCTCGATGAGGTCAATGCAGGCCTGGAGGTCCATGCCAAAGTCGATGAACTCCCACTCGATGCCCTCCTTCTTGTACTCCTCCTGCTCCAGCACGAACATGTGGTGGTTGAAAAACTGCTGCAGCTTCTCGTTGGTGAAGTTGATGCAGAGCTGCTCAAAGCTGTTGAACTGGGGGAGGAAAGTCAATGGAGAGTCAAAGGGGTCAACTGAAGACCCAACAGGGTCAACTGAAGACCTAATGGGGTCAACAGTGTCAACTCAGTGGCCAGTGGGGTCAACTGAAGACCCAATGTGGTCAATGGGGTCAACTCGACACCCGGTGGAGTCAGCGGGATGCCCAGTGGGCTCACTGGGGTCAACTGAAGACCCAGTAGACTCAACCCAACGCTCAAGGGGCTGAAGGCTCACATCGAAGATCTCAAAGCCGGCGATGTCCAGGACGCCGATGAAGTACTGCCGCGGCTGCTTGGTCTCCAGCGAGTTGTTGATCCTCACCACCATCCAGTTGAACATCTTCTCATAGACCGCCTTGGCCAAGGCTCCAATGGAGTAGTAGACCTGGAAGAAGGACACCCTGGTGGTGTCTGTGCTGCCGGAGGAGGTGGCTTTGGAAGTGTCCTCCTTACCTGCTGCACGTTCTGCCCCTTGGTGACGTACTCATTGCCAACCTTGACCCGAGGGTGGCACAAGCCCTTGAGGAGATCAGCCGAGTTGAGGCCCATCAGATAAGCCGACTTGTCGGCATCTAAGGAGGAGACAAGGTCAATCTGAAAGACCTCGAGGGGTTCCTCCCCCTGATCGGTCACCCTTAGGTGGAACCCACCTTCGGTGCCGTCCGGCTCTGCCTGCTCCTCACGCTGCTTCTGCTTGAACTTCATGTTGCCGAAGTGCATGATGGCCCCCGTCAGCTTATAGACACCGGCCTTCTCCTCGTTGGTGAAGCCCAGGACATCAAAAGCGCTCTGGAAGGGGAGGGGACAGGCTGAAGGGTGTCTCCACTTGGGGGCAACCAGCCCTTGGACCATCTGTGGGCTGCTCCTTCCATTTGAGCACAGTTATGGACTTCTCCAGCCATCTGAGGGCTCTCATCCGTCCATGGATTCATCCATTCATCCAAGGACTCGTCCGTGGTCTCCTCCATCCATCCGTGGACTTCTCCAACCAGCCACAGACTCACACATCCATCCATAGACCACCCAGACATCCGTGGACTCCTCCTCCCACGGTCTCCTCCATTCGTCCCAACCCTCCACCATGAGATGTCTCACGTCGGTGGCCAGCAGCTCCTCGGCATCATCGATGGAGGCCACGGTCACCTCTCCTTGGGAGACGTAACTGTAGTCGTAAGGGTTGGTGGTGATCAGAAGCATCTCTGGGATGGAGGAAAACCAACGTTTGCCCAGGTCCCAAGACCTCGAGGTACCACCATGGGGTCACCGTAAGTCCAAGGTGTCCCCAGGCTCACCCAGAAGCTCTGGCTTCTTGTTGGAGAGGATCTGGTAGAAGATGTGGTAGTTCCTCTCAGCCTTCAGCTGGAAGATGACGCGGGACTTCTCCAGGAGGTCTGGGGCAGGGGGAGGAGAGAGAAGGTGAGGGGTGAGACAAGGAGGTAGAGATGGATGGAACCATGGATAGAGGTTGGGATGGAGTTTGGGATGGAATGGGGATGGGATAGGGATGGAAATGGAGGGTCAGGTGGATGAAGACATGAGAAGATGGATAGTGGGATGAGGAGACCGGGGGTCAGATGGATGAGGAGGTGGTTGGATGGATGAGGAGATGGATGGAGACACGGATGAGGAGACGGGGATGGAGATGGAGATGGATATAGATGGAGACATGATGAGATGGAGGTGGAGGGTCAGATGGATGGATGAGAAGATGGAGGACATCGGGAGATGGGACACAAGGAGCTGAAGGACACAAGGAATTGAAGGAAACAAGGAGTTGAAGGACACAAGGAGATGGGGGTGAAGGAGAGGGGGGTGAAGGAGATGGAGGTGAAGGAGATGGAAGTGAAGGAGATGGAGGTGAAGGAGATGGGGGTGAAGGAGATGGGGGTGAAGGAGGTGGAAGTGAAGGAGATGGAGGTGAAGGAGATGGAGGTGAAGGAGATGGAGGGGGACGCGGGGCCATGGAGGAGGACAGCAGGAGATGGACCCCACCACTCACAGGTCTCAATATCCGCCGATGCCAACTTCCCGGTGGCGCCGAAGTGGATCCGGATGAACTTTCCCTGGGGAAGAAGCTTCTCATTGAGGCCCTGACCCCGGCTCCACGCCCCACGTCCCCCCCCCCCGGCCACTCACGAAGCGCGACGAGTTGTCGTTGCGAACGGTCTTGGCGTTGCCGAAGGCCTCCAGCGCCGGGTTGGCCTGGATGATCTGGTCCTCCAGGGTGCCCTATGGGGCAGGACAGCGTCCAAAGGGGTCTGACACCACCCCACGGGTGACCCCAATGGCTCGAGACCCCACCTTGCTGCTGTTGGTTGCCTCCTTCTTGCGGTCGCCGATGGCTGCGATGCTGGCGAAGTACTGGATGACCCTCTTGGTGTTGACCGTCTTCCCCGCGCCGGATTCTCCGCTGAGGGCAACGGAGGGGACGGTGAAGAACGTTTCCTCCCCATTGCACCCCATGGCGGGGGGGGGGGACACACACGTGGCCTTACGTGATGAGGATGGATTGGTTCTCGCGGTCTGGTGGAGGAGAGAAGGGAAGGCGGTGACGGACGTCGAGGTTCTTCGACCTCCGCCGCGGGGAGAGGCGTTCGTGGACTCAACGGGGTCCCGTCACCCGCTTATGGGGCCGGGTCCGCGTTTGGGATTCGGGGTCTCCGGAGGGGGGTGCTCACCCGTCAGCATGTACTGGTAGGCGTTGTCAGAGATGGAGAAGATGTGGGGGGGAGCTTCGCTCCGCTTCTTGCCCCGGTAGGCGGCCACCACCTCGGCGTTGTAGACGGGCAACCACTTGTAGGGGTTGACGGTCACGCAGAAGAGCCCGGAGTAGGTCTGGAGGGGGGAGAAGGGGGTCAGGGACACCCCACGGGGAGGGGACCCCCCCTGCCCCACGGCCCCATGGGGGTGATGCTCACGTAGATCATCCAGGCCGCGTAGCGCTCCTTGAGGTTGAAGAGGACGGCGGGCTCGTGCAGGAAGGTCAGCATGGCCATGTCCTCCATCTTGTCGAACTTGGGGGGGTTCTGGGGGTGGACGTCGGCCTCCTTCACGGTCACCGTCTGGAATGGGGGGGGGGGAGCG
>JBCJKH010023715.1:7989-24913 GCA_039877255.1 Loriculus beryllinus | reverse complement strand
TTTTAGAACACAAGATAATTTTTTTTCTTCCATATTTAAAGTTTAGAACATAATCTTTTTTCCTGTGCCTTTCTTCATCCATGTTACATAAAATCTTAGCAGCAGTCAGTTAAAAAGAAAAAAATGAAATTATGTTTTCCTCAGAAATAATTTTTTCTATGTTTTAAAATAAAACATTAAAAAAGAATATTGAAAAAGTTGTAGCGAGGTCTGGTTTAAATCTCTGTGAATTACAGAACAGCTTCACAAATGAGATGGATCAAAACTCTATTATGATTCAGCTCCTCAAACCTGTTTTCCCCTCTTTGCTTTTGTATGTGGTTTAGCTTTCTTATATCATCCTAATTCATAGTTCTGCTATTAGCTTCCTTAAAAAATTACTCTGCCAATCGATTTAAATGTCATTAGAAATATACTCTGTATTCTGCCTGTGTTCTTTATTTCGCTTCATTCTGCTTATGTGTGTATGTAGATTACTGGGAGCACCTCTGTCTTTTGTTGTGTTTATTTTCCCAAATATAATAGCTTTCAAACTGACTGTATAACTGAAAATTGACCCAAAAAGTGATTTGGTAATTGGTGATTGATTTGGTGATTTCGAACATTGCTGTTCAATACGAACGGACAAAAGATGTCATACCATCTCACAAAAGGTGCAAAAGAAGAAGCACTAAAATCTCTATTACAGAGACCAGGAAAGAGTTATGGGAAGTTTGTCACATAAGAAGCCTGATGCAGATCTAGTGGTGATTTTTGATCTTTCAAATAATACTGTTCCTCTTTAGTTAAAAGACCATCCTTTTTTTCCAAGTATAGTAGGTGAGTTTCTTTCCCTTTACATCTACCCATCAACTCTCTATCTTAGTGTCTAACAGTTCGCTAGATGCTAAAAGTTGCAGTTAGTAATGAAGATACATATATGTTATTAGAGTTTTTAAAATATTTTTTAAACTGAACAAATAATGTATCTCTAAAACCAGCTTTTTGCAATTTTTAAAGATATTCCCACCAGTCATTCTGAACTGTTCTGATATTTAGTAGAGTAACTAATGCTATAACCTTCTGTACAAATTCTGGTAATGTTACTGTTTTGTCCTGTTTCTGATGTAAAGTTATCACATCCACATGTGTCAGGGAATAGTGTATGACTGAATATGCTGTATGGCAAATTTTCCTGAAATGTGTATTCTAAGCACAGAACTGCAGATACTATCTACTGACATGGAAATGCGAATTTCAAAATATACCTTTTAAAGGAATTTCTATGATAATTCTATTAGTGTAATTTGCTGCTAATCCACCTGTATTTTTAGACTAGTGTCCTTTTAGAGTGGTAAGAAATTCTACCACTCCTCAGGCTCTGAAAATGCAGTCATCAACTCTAGAAAGGATTTGACTTGAGGAGCAGAGGTTTAAAGCAATTGGGAACAATGTGATAGAAGTCTCTATCTGAATTCATTCCATGTCTAGTGTCTTGAGAAACAGTAGTCTCAGAAACACAAAACAGAAAACACAGATGAGACAGGATAGCATCTGTTTATCCTCAGAGCCTCCTGCTGTGTTTTCTGGTCATCTTCTTGCTTGTCCTCAGTCTCTGTTCCTCATCTCTCATCTGGGTCTTGCAGCCTGGACATGACTGGTGTACTTATATTTTTAAATCTAGATTTTATCTTCTTAACACACATTTGGGGACAGGAAAGGGGCCCCTGGATACAGCAGGAGGAAGCAAAAAAGCAGAATGTTCCTTCATTTTTACCTTCATTTTGCCTGTCAAGATTATGATGTTGAAGTTCAATACGAAGGATCTGAATCTTCTTTATACCACTGGGCACTGGGGCAGAAAAATCCCTTAGGCTAAGACGAACTGAGTTATTCCCCTAGCTGTCAGGATTTCCTAAGTGAAGAAGTGCAGCTCCACATGCCAGGCTTCAAGGAGCCTCAGCTGCATTTCCTCTCTCAGGGGTCGATGAATTCTCTTATTTGAGCACCCTTCAGCAAGATTCAAAAGGTCTCTGCTTTCCACTTTCAGCCCCTCAATGTGTAATATATTGGGTTTGTTTTTATCTCAGTAATGTAATTCCATGAAAGCTGAAGCTACTTTTTAGTAACCTTACTAAAGTGTAAGTTATTGGAGTTTTGTTGTTGTTTTGGTTTGTTTTCCAATTCATGGAGCATAAACTGCCGATCTGAAACACGTGTCATGGCCAAATTACAAGTCAACCCATAAAGCTCTTGATTGTTTGCTGATAAGAATAAAAGGAGTGGTTTATATTTATGTATTTCCTTGAAGGAAAGGTACTATGCGGGAAAGATTTTTTTTTTGCATTCACTTTGATACTTGAAAGTAAAAGTGGTTTTGTATACTTAGAAATATTTGACTGACATTATTTAGAATGAAGTTTTTTGCGATCTGGCCACATGACAGGGCTTTAATGTGCAGTAGACAAGTATGAAGGAGAGAACTATGTTTAACTCCAGTAGTTTCTCCAAAGCTTTATCAGGGATCTCTCTGTTTGTATTCATGGTTTACTTTACCGTCACGAGTAGTCCCATTGTTTTAAATTCTGTGATGATCATGGTCAGAGAAGTCTTGCATGGTCAAACTTTCCACATGTGTTATCTCGTGCTGCTTTATTCCTTGATATAAGATATATATAGAATTACAGAGTGGTTAGGGCTGGAAGGGATGCTAAAGATCATCTAGTTCCAAACCCCCAGCTTACATTCTACCAGGCTGCTCAAAAACTCATCCAGCCTGGCCTTGAACACTGCCAGGTATGGGGCATCCACAACTTCTCTAGGCAACCTATTCCAGTGTCGTACCACACTCATAGTAAAGAATTTCTTCCTAATGTCTAACCTAAATTTACCTTCTGTCAGTTTAAAGCCATTCCCTCTGTCCTGTCATTACTTGCCTTTGTAAAAAGGCCCTCTACAGATTTCTTGTAGGCTCTTTTTAGGTATTGGAAGACTGTTACAAGGTCTCCCCTGAGCCTCATCTAGACTGAGCAAGCTCAATTCTCTTGGCCTGTCTTCAAAGGAGAGGTGCTCCAGCCCTCTGATCACCTTCATGGTCCTCCTCTGGATTTGCTTCAACGGGTCCACATCCTTCTTGTACTGGGGGCCCTAGAGCTGAGCACAGTACTGCAGCTGGGGTCTCACAAGAGTGGAGTAGAGGGACCTCAACCTGCTGGCCACGCTCCTTTTGAGGCAGCCCAGCATAGAGTTGGGTTTCTGATCTGTAAGCAAATGCTGCTGGCTGATGTTGAACTTTTTGTCAACCAACACCCCAAGTCCTTCTCCTCAGGGCTGCTCTCAATCCATTCTCTCCCAACCTGTGTTTGTGCTTGCAATCGCCCTGACCCAGATGCAGGACCTTTGTTTTGCCTTGTTGCACTTCATGAGATTTGCCTTGCACAAGTCCAGGTAGTTGACATCAGTTGCTTACCCTTATTTGCTGACACTTTGGCCCCATCATAGAAGGCCATGAAATGTGTCAGGCATGATTTGCCCTTAGTGAAGCCGTGTTGGCTGTCACAAATCACCCTCTTATTGTCCATGTGCCTCAGCGTATTTCTCAGGAGGATCTGCTCCATGGTCTTGCTGGGTACCATGGTGAGACTGACTGACCTGTAGTTCCTTGGATCTTTCTTTTTCCCCTTTTTTAAAAAGGGGGTTATATTTCTCCTTGTCTAGTCAGCAGGAACTTTACTGGACTTACAGTATCACAACTTCATCCACCAGTTCCCTCAGGACCCTCAGTGCATCTCATCAGGTCCCATGCATGGACTTGTGCACCTTCAGGTTCCTTAGGTGATCTCAAATATTTACTAAGTTTTTCACTGACTTAACAGTATTTTTCTATGTTGATGCCCATGTCTCCTTCCCTGTAGTTTAATCTACAGGACTGTTAATGATCTGCGGAATTATTTGGCTTTTAATACCTTTTCATTGCTCCCTTTCCCCTGTGTAATAAAAGCAAATCAAAACAAAATCCCATAAGCTCTTGAGCCTTGACACACTATCTCATATGTATTTCTGTTGTCTTTTACATGGGGAATTTTAATGTCGCTTTTCACTGTGATTTACTTATTTTTCAATAAAAGCTGTAACCTTGTGTTGATGTATCCTGGAAAACCAGTCTTTGCTAGGCTGAATTCAAATGGCTTATAGTCAGCTTCCCACTTATAATTTACTCATGCCTTTTAATAAATCAATGATATCTCTCTCTCTTCTCCAACATAAGTGCCCAAAGCTTAAAGGAAGTAGAAGCAGCTTTTCTAGGCAACTTTATAGTTCTGTGTGCATGTTCTTCTGCTCTGTATTTGATACTCAACAGATATCTGGGGCAGTCGAAATAGATTTTGAGTATCCTGAGAACTGGTCTTGGATATATCTTCGTATTTTCTTCTTCTCTCTGTGGTTCTCTATGCTTTCTCTTTTATTTTTCATACATCCTACTGAAGCCGTGGAATGGTTAGACAATTACATTTCTAATGGATTACTTGGGTACTGGATATTAGCCTTTTCGTATTCAACTCTGTCATATACAATATATGTGGTTCTATGAATATTTAATTTGAGTGAAAGGCCTGTCTGAGTATGATTTCACTGAGTAAGAAATCACTTTCATTTCTGAATTTCCTGGATATCCATTTTCCTTCCTTGCTTTTTAAAATGTTCATTGAACATTTTCAGGCAGACTGAAACCTTTGACAAATCCTGACTCCAGTAACAAAATTCATATTAAATTTTTCTTCTCACTTTAAAAGAGAATTTTATCTGTTTGATTTATTTGACATCTGCTTCCTCCTCCCACATGGTTGGATCTTTAGGGGCTGTGTTGTCTGCAATATCCCTGAAGTGATCAGACTTACTGGCACTTAACAGCTAATGAGAGTTCAGGTGTGATACTGAAAAAAAGTAAGCAATAATTTTTCCTATATTAATTAATTCCATAAGAACTGGTGTTGAGCTTCAGATTGTTATGCTGGAAATTAAAACTCCAAGGTCAGGAAAAGCAAGCTGTTTTATTGTCAAGGGAGAAGGAGCCTGTTCCCCAGTCAGCAGTAAAACAATTTATGGAAAGAGTATTTGTTTCTCCAGAAGAAAATAAAAACTGGTTGCAGGGTTTTGTAGCTAACGACAGGATGGATAAATCATGCACCTGCAGAATTCCTGGTGTACAATAGATATAACATTGCGGGAAAGAAATCATGGCTTTGATAAATGTCCTAATCCCATAGTGAGGTTTACAAAAGCATGCAGGCCCATCCACACGAGTTAGCTGTAGAGTGTTCTTTTGAGTAGCTTTGCAGGATTTATAGAATTCTTCCCAGTGGCCAAACACATTTCATAACCGCATTGCATTCAGTAAAGTAAGCATTTTGTGGATGTTAAGGCTTGCAGTATGCGTGTGGTGCTGCAATCGACAGTTTGCCTACTGCAGCTGTGGGAAGAGATCTGACTTTTTCTCATTTGACGGGATTGTAGGAATGATGTTATGCCATTGGACATTTTTTAGTTGTTCATAAGCATCTCCTCTGGTATGTGAGTCTGGATTGCACTCACTGGTTAATGTTGCAGACTTGCTTAGATTGTCAGCCAGCTTTTACTCTTGGGATTGTCTAAAAGAAGTTGTATATTGCAGATCTAGTGTGAGGCAACTAATATGTATCCAAGACAGTGGTTGATTTATTGTGCAGGGAGTAATTTAATATACATGTAGTAAACAGATATATCAGAAAATAACATTAAGATATTGAGGAACATAAGCGAAACATACCTTTGGGTATCGTGAAAGGGAAAGGAATTCAAGTGTTAATTAAATAATATTTTTCTCCCCAAACTATCAAAAAGAGTGAGTTTCACAAAAGATGTTGACTGTCTGTAAAAAGTCCCAGTTTAGCTGACATGTAAATGCTAAAATCAGTCATTAATCAGTAAAGATCTTAAACTTGTATTTCAGTCAGCAGTACATAGGTCCATATAAAAAAAAACCATAATGTGTAGGTAAAAGTGGTTTGTTGACTTACACCAAAACTAGTACAAGAGCACTAGTACAAGAGTACCTGGGAGTGTGATCCTAGGAAATGCACTAGGAAATGCAGTAGGAAATGCACTTATCACAGTTATTATTATTTAATTTTGCATCATCCCCTTGTGTTTTCTATTTTACCAAGGGAATGCTGCAAGACCCAAATACTGCCATGTAGTTTGTAGAAAAGACTTCAAGAGTGCCAGCTGTTATATATGACAGAGAAATTTTTAGACCTTGTGAAATTACTGCTCTATGAGATCTGCCAAGATCAGAGACTTAGTATGATGTGTTTTATATGTAATCAACAGCTTATGGTAAGATTAGTGTTCACCACTTTCTAATCTGGCATGAAGTATAGAATCATATAAAAGAGACATAGAATGGTTTGCGTTGGAAGGGACCTTAAAGCTCATCCAGTTTCAACGCTTTGCTGAGGGCAGGGACGCCTCTCACTAGACCAAGCTGCTCAAAACCCCATCCAACCTGGCCTTGAACACTGATTTGGGATGGGGCAGCCACAGCTTCTCTGGGCAAGCTATTCCAGTGTGTCACAGTCCTCATAGTAAAGACATTTTTCCTAATATCTAATCTAAATTTACCCTCTATCAGTTTAAAACCATTTCCCCTTGTCCTGTTATTACATGTCCTTGTAAAAAGTCCCTCTACAGATTTCTTGTAGGCGCCTTTTAGGTACTGGAAGACTTGTAAGATTACCCCTGAGCCTTCTCCAGGCTGAACAACCCCAGTGCTCTCAGCCTGTCCTTATAGGAATCCTCTTCTTCAAGTTCTTTGCTTCTCTGAGTTGTGTGCTCAGCAGCTCCTGGTGGAAGAACTGCGTTTTCTTCAGTCATGAGTAATATATGGATGAGCAGTGTGTGCATTCATAGGAGTATTGGATTGAATGATTATTTTATACAGGTGGCTTATTTAGAAATCAGAACTATGCAGGTCATCTTCTACTGGGGTCTTAAGCAGTGCTATCTTGCCAGATTTTACTGGGAACACTCAGATCATGCTCATCTTGGGTTAACATAATGCTTCACTACTTTAAATTGTAACCTTGGTGTTGTAAAATGCTGGAGTAAATTTAGCAGATTAGAGTGAGTTTTATTTTCAGAAAACAATTATTTAATGACCTACCATTACACGGTCATAGTCAGTGTCCTTCTGAGGTTAGTGTGACTTAAATTTCTCACAATAGATTGAATAAATTATATTCTGAACAGAAGAAACTTTGACATGCCCTTACTTTTTTTAAAGTGAAGGAGATGAAGGTGGAGGGAGAAGGAGGGGACTTGGAGTCAAAATATTCGCTGTGTTCAAACCTAGATAAAAGGTTTAAACTAGACCAATAAGAATCCCATCTAACAGCAAATATTTTAATCCCACTGTCATTTTTTTCAGATAACCTAACAAAGTTAAACAAAATAATATGCTTTGGAAAGTCTCCTTTCACTTTTACTTCTGTGGAAGGAAGATACACAAATGAGCCCTCCAGGAGCGTTTGTGTCCCGGTTACCTAATGCTGGGTACAACATGGGTAAACAAAACCAGTGCAAGTTTCTCTTATGCATGCAATTTTACTTTTGTTATTCTAGAGAAATTAGTTTGAAGAGTATGAGCATTTCTTATGCCTTTTACGTGGTCTTTGCACTGATCTTGCATGCTGAGGTATTGGTGGTGGTAATGCTTTTTGGGAGGTTTGTGTTTGCAGAAATTGACTGACATACAGTGATCTCTTGCCTAGGCCACCATCACTTAACGGCAACTTTTGATTACACCCAGGTCTTCCACACTGGTTGCCAAGAGACTTGAAAGCTTTAGGCTGAATTGTCACTGGCCTGTCTCTTGTTAGTAGCTCTTTGCCCCATGGCACTGATGTGGCTGATAAGATGGCAGAAAAACAGACTCTTCATGGCCTCTTCCTCAAACCATGAATGCCTTCATTTTTTCAGCTCTCCTGCTCATTCTCTGTAAATACAACAGCAATATTTCCTACTTTGCCCAGGAAAAAAAGTGCTCTTAGGATTCAAATCACAGTTAAAAATACAGCATGAATTACAGTGTTGAGTCACTGGAAATGACAGCAATTCTAACCAGAAAAGTGTGAAAACCATATATATTTTGTTTTCAAGTCATAACTCCAGGGAAAAATAACAATGAGCGGCAGACACATTTTCTAGAATACATTCTTCAAGTTATTTAGCTAATTTTGGGGTGTATTCTGAAAAGTCTCTCAGTTTATGAATAGCATTCCTGTTGAGCACCAGCTCTGATGTAACTCAGCTCTGCTGGTTGCGTCCTGCAGGCCTGGGTCCCTTCAGTCTGCTGGCAAGGAGCCTGCTGAACAAGCTAGCCTATGGAGATCATTCCTTTCCACCTACTGGGAGAGGGCAGATGGGCTGCACAACCTGGGCTTTGACGTGATATGGGCAAGCGCTCAGCGCTCTTGAGACTACTGGATGAGCTATAGCCTTACATGTATGCCGGGATATGAAATACAGCCTCATCATTTCTCTGTGGTTTCAGTGGAATGCTGTTTCTCTCAGTTGATCCTGTTTTTCCAGGTACAGTGTATTAAGTTTCAATCCCATGTCTGGAAAAACAGTGTTTCTCTTAAATTTGGTCATGTCTCTGAAGTTTTTTCATCAAGGTTATGAGACAACTGATAAACTTGAAATCTGCAGCAGCCAAATATTAAGAGCTCAGCTCATACTGGAACAGATGGAATCTGGTTCTAGACTGTAAAAGATTTGCAAGCCTTAGTGAAAGATTATGTTGGGAAAAATAGCAGCATAAAATTCCTCTTTCCTGCTAGTAAAATAAAATACAAATCTACAATATATTCCATGTTTAGTTTTCGTAACAATCCAAAAGGAAGAAAACACCCTCACTCCTCAATTTCACAATTATCACAGTCTTTAAGGAGTCTCAGGTGGATTTTGTGATGAACTAACATCAGGCTTGGTTTGCCAAGTTTACTTTCTCTGAGCATGAAAACAAATGCATCATTTTAGTTCATGGGATAATGTTCCAGGGCAGCTATTTTAATTTCTGATTTTTCCAGGTTATTGGAAAACCTTGATTTCTGTGGGAACAGTAGTATTTTGTAAAGCATCCAAACTTTTAAGAGCATAGGACTGTGCTTTGCATCATGATCTGATTCAAATACGGGCACATAGATTTCCTGAAAACTTTATGTCTATAATATGTTTCTCTAATTGGCCTTTCCCAACTTCTCTGATCATTTTGACATCCAAAATAAGGGACACCAGATCCCTTGAATGGATAAAGGGAAGAAGGTGGATAGCCTTCTGAACACAATTCCTTTCACAACACAACCCAAAATGCAGCTGAAGACAGAACCATTATGTAATCAAAATCCAAGAGACTGGAAGCAGCTCGAATTGTGTGGGCTAAGAAAATGACATTGTAGCTCTAGGAAGTTGCTTTTAAAAGTTGAGGTAGTAGGAGGCTGAATTCAGATGTTATTTACACCTCTTTAATCCCACTTGTCGTCTTTTATTATTATTTTTTAAAGCCAGCGTATGTAGAGTGGTAACATAGAGCAGTATATTTAGAGTCTCTCTCTTCTATTGGTGTGCCAAAGCCAATAATAATCACAGCACTTTGGAATACTTGGCAGAAGGGTGTCTGATAGATGTAGTCAGTCTTGCAGTTGATATGATGCAGCATTTCAGAATTACCACATTTTTCCTGTTAGTTTACTGCATAATGACTCTGTATGGCTAGAGTGGAGAGCATGGGTGTGATGACAGGAAGACTAAGGCTACAGCACAACCATTTATGTTCATCAATGTCCTAGTCAGAGTGTGGTTTATTCACATACCAACAGGAAGGAGTGGCTCTTGGCTCTTCTATATACTATAAACTGCTATAAAAGTTGGAAATGTTGCAACAGTCAAAAATCTAACATTTGCACAATGCTCTGAAGATAGAAGGTGCTTCATAATGTTCTATTTTTGTCGCTATTGGACTTCATACATAGGCTATTAAAAGAACTGTCCTGGGTTCAGCGGTAGCAGTCACGAGCTGAAAGCAGTTAAGCTCAAGAAACAGTAATAATGCTAATAGTACTTTGCACTTCACTCCTGCTTATGTCCAAAAACATTCAAAACTTTTACAAACATGAGGAAAAGGTTATCCCAGAAGTTTTAAAGTAAGATTATCCATACTTACAGGCTAGACAAAGTAAGGCATAGGGTGAAAAAGGGTTGTATTTAAAAATATGCTTAGACATTTAGATTTTACTGATATCAATTTCAGATTGAATCAGACCTTTAGGGTATAAAGGTACTGGAGTGACTTATTCAAGGACAAGAACTTTTTCTCCTAGCTTTTCCAATATTTGTTGTTTCTGGCAAAACACAGAGAAAAAGGGCAACAGTTCATTTTTATTGTAATCTGAGAATTTTCTGCAGAAGTTATCTGAGAAAAGCTGATCAGGTTGTTTGAGGAGTGGTAGCCATGGTCTGCCATTGACAGCTTGAGAGACATAAAGAAGACAAGGTTATGGGGAGAAGTGATACCTTTTACTGGAGGAATCAAGAGGTTTAGGGGGAAATAGATGCATGTTTAAATCCTAAATAAAAGCTTGTTTGCCATGAAACCTGCCACTTAGTAGTGGTTACCTTCGCTGGCTGCCAGACACCCACCTGGTCAGTCTTTCACCCCTCCTTGTCAACAAAATGGGAACAGAAAATAAGGTGCAAAAGCTCAAGGTAAAGAGAGAGGGATCACTTAGCAATTACTGTTACAGGCAAAAAAAGATGCAAGTTGCAGGAAATGAATTTATTCCCAGTTAAAATAAGTTTGGATAGTGAGAGGCAAGGGCAAATTATGACAATTCCTCCCCCTACCACCTTTTCCCAGGCTCAGCTTCATTTTGCCTTGAAACTCAACATGTTGACTTTTGGGGTCCCTGATCTGATGCCTCAGCTGTTCAGAGCATAGGGCTCTCCCTGTCAGAGACCTCCCTCCTATGGCTGCCCATCTGCCCTGAGGGGGAGTGGGGTCTTGCTTACTACCTCTGCATCCCGACTGACCTCCACAGGCAGGACACCCACTGCATTCTTGGTAGTCTGAATGGCTCACAATCTCTCATGTGCCCCTCATGAGTTGGGAGCTGGGTAGAAGAAGAAGAAAGGAGGCAAAGGGGCTTATCTCTGTGCTTGGATTCAGCACTGGGGCTGAACCATGCCTCCAGCATGGTGGCAAATACAGGAAGGTGTTTTGTGTAATCCAGAAGCAAGAAATAAAACTCAGAGGGCAGAAGGTTGTTCAGCATCTGAGGCAGGCTGTTTAAAACCCAGGCCTATTCTTGTTCCTGTTTTCTGATAGAGGAGCAAACGTTGGGCACATCTGCATAGTACTAACAGCACGTCCCTCCTTACTGTAGTGGAGTTCACTGCCACAGTGAAAAATAATCAGTTAACAATTATCAGAGCTGGCAATTCATCTTCACATTGCGTCAGCCACAGATATTTTCCACTGGTCCATACAATGCAGACCCATCAGAAATAATAGGAACGAGTGAAGCCACTGTTAGGATACAGCAGCTCAGTATTCACAGAATATTTGGCTGGGGATGAGCTCAAGAGGAGTCAATAAGCAGCCACGCTGATGTTTATAAAGGGCAAAAATTTACATGGAGAAGTAGATTATGGCTAAACCCGTACTTGGTCTGTCCAAAACAAAATCTAGCCTTCATCTCTCCTGTAAAAGCAAGTCTACCAGGGCCCAGAAAGAGAGATTTGCCTTTGAAGAGTGATCTGAAAGATAAGTAATACGTCAAAGGAAAGAAAATGCAGTTTCTGGTCCTTGGGGAAAGAGGGTAAAAGGGGAAGACGAAAAAAGAAAGAAAAAAAGAAAGAAAAAAGCCCCCAAAAACATTAAAACTGTTATTTTTTTTTTCTCTCTTTCCTTTTATTTGTCATGATTTAAATTCATACAAAAAAAGATTTATTTCAAATAAGCTCCTTTAACTATAGGGGCAGATTTTTTTTCCCCCCTAAAGCCTTTTGTAAGAACAAAGTAACCACTTGTCACACACAATGACTAATGAGAGTTCAGTGTGGGTTTTAGTGTTCATTCATACGCTTTGTGTTCAGCTGGTCATAAGTTAAATCTTTAGAAACCGCACCACAGGAATCCTTCTCTTAGGGGTGGGAGCGGGAGGCGAATCTGTTGAGATATTGAGAAGTGGTGAGGGGAAACTGCTCTTTTCAGGCTTCCTAATCGGTGAAGCAGGAAATAAACATATGCAGGAAGTTGTTTGGCCTTTTCTTGAACTTAAGTTTATACAGCAGTCGATAACCGAGGAAAACTTTGTGTACTTAAACTTCTGAAAATTAAATGAAATAAAGAAGGCATATTCAGCATGGCCTGTAGTTTATACAACCAGCTAAATACAATATTCAAAATTTGAAAGATTATACAGGGTATGTATTTCTATAGCTAGAATGTGTTCTTGAAATCTTTTCGTATGTCTTCTCTCTGTCCCATCTTCCTTCCATTTCACTAATCCTCTCCCGGTGAAACAGAGCTGAAGCATCGAAGTGAAAGTCATGTTTACAAAGCTGTTTTTCTGCTTCTGCATCAGGCTGTGCTCTTTCATCCTTTCCTTGACCTTCTCATTTATCTTGGAAGTACTTCGGGGTAAGAATGGTCTTGGACTGTGTGAAACGCCTTGTTCAGTGGTGGCCCATATTGATATTTGGTTAATGGTACATACATCATGTATAAAAGTTGTCTTTGAAAGAAGGGTAAAAATAAATGAAGTGTCATTCTTGAGTATAGCTTTTGAAATTGATAGCATCAATTTACTAACAGGGACATTTGTAAGCATTTCTAAGAAATATTATTTGTGTTCATATTTCTCAAGCTTTCACTGTGTTACTAAGGTCACCGTCAATTTAATGCTTTAAAAAGAACAATTTCAGGTTTATAATAATTACAATTAATTGGTGTAAATTTGCATAGGATATTGAGATCACCTTTGCCAACAAAAACAAAGCGAGCAAAACCCACATGCAGAACACAGGATGGAGGAAAAAGTACATTTGTGTATCTTTGAAGGCCAACCTAAATATCTGCTAAAAATGCATTCACCTGTAATGCATCTTCTAGTCTTTTAGAAGAAATACTTGCTTTTTTTCCTGCCCTAATAAATTACCCCATCAGTGCAAGCACTTATTAGGAATATGACTTGTATAAGAAGGACTTGAAGCAGAAGAATGCAGTTAAAATAAAGTAAGCCAGAAAGAATGAAAGTGAATTGCACATCTGTAGTCTGGGTTACTTTCAGGTGAAGTTATTGAATTGACTATTTTTTTTTTTTAAGAGATTTATTTTTCCTTCTGCATTTTAAGTAATTAAAAAAGAGTATGATGTTTCCTAGTCTGGTTAGGATTTTGCACATGTGTGGGCACCTATGTAGGGGCATCTTTGTGATGGCTTGAACTTCCCTAGCCACTAGATGGGATTTCAAGACTTCATGAAATATATCGAAACATTGGCCTCAAACTGCCATTTACTGTAAAATGGACATAACTGATCAGGAGCTCAATAAATGTCAATATTCAGTTCATTATAATAAATAAATCAATAAACTTGGAAGTTTCAACTACTAATCTTTCAGGATTGTACCATCTACAGGTTTTCAGAACATTCCTTTATCTCTGTCACCCTTTGCCTGTTTGATTTACATCCCAGCCTGAAGTCTCTCATCTGTCTTTCTTCTGCGCAGTACAGTGATACCGGTTTCACTGATGTCTTTGAAGGAATCAATTTTTTGCTTTTCCCTGTTTCTTACAGGAAATATTCAGGTTTGTTCCAGACCATGTGGCAGTGTATATATGCACAATGATGATATGTAGCTGCATTGTTTGTATTTTACCCTAAAAGCTATTTTTACGTTGCATTTCTTTCTTTTTTGATAGTCCAGCTCCACAGTGAGAACGTACCAAAACAGTAAATCGAGAGTGACCATGAGCCCTGGCTTTAGCTCCCAGTGGAATAGCAGCCAACCTGCTTGGAATACATACACCTTTCCAAGAGCAAGCTTGCACTACCAGTCACATGCTAGCTACACCTACTGTGCTGGACATCCTGCTGTAAGTAATTATAACCTTTTATGAAGTTACCTGAATGAGCTGGGAGGTGGAGGTGCTCAGGGGCTGACAATTCAGCACATTTTGCCAGCACTTTCTGCGACCCATGGCAGTCAGGACAGCTCATGTATATTAACCCTAACTCTTGAAAACGTTGGAATGAGTTGAAGACATAAGAAAATGTGAAAGTTTCATGGCACAGTAGAAAACCACATATTTTTGTATATTTAGCAGTCCTTCTCCCCACATGAAATTACCGTTGTGTGCCTAGGTTTCAGTCTCAGGAATGTAGGCTGGAAAGTGGAATTAGTGATGGCTTCTTTTCTGCTTCTGGCGAGTCTGTTGGATGAATGAATTATTCTTTCTATTTCAGAGATTTTAAATTGTATGGATGAGTTAGTGGAGGGCATCTCTTATCATTAAATTTGTTAATGTTCACTACTTTATCATTAATATAATCAGTAGTGAAGATGTAATCTTGTTGCTTAGCAAAGATTACTGGTCTTATGTAATTTACATGAACTAGTAGCCAAAAAGAATGGGAGGGGGGCTCACTGTTTTTGTGTGTTTTAATTTGACAGCCGTGAGAGGGTCACAACTGATGGCTGATGGTGGGTTTTGTCATATTGGTGTAGCAGACTGCTTATAGCAGAGCCCTTTAATTCTTTTAGTTTCTGATTTTGAAAAGACTCTGAGCGAGTTAACTGGGGAAGATCTCACTCTAGTCCTCATTGTTTTAATGTTTAGATTTGAACTTAGCTTCGGATATGGTTAGAACGTCTTAAAGGATGTACTATTTTAACATTGTGTCCTGTGTGTGTAATGAAGTTTTGCTGTCCTATAGTGAATTACAGTAGGAAAAGAGGGGAAAGTGCAGCTTTTACTACAGAGGGGAAATTGTGCTTTGCAATCTTACTGCAAAATGTTTGATTTGATTTAGATCTGCTGTCTTGCTTGTCAACAGACTTTTGGCCAGTAGTTTGGGTTAGGAATTGTCTCAAGCATTAACATGGTAATTGAAATAAAGGAAGGGAATAAATTTGTAAAATCTTATCTCTTTTCTGAGGTGGTGAGATTTCAGAAGGAATTAAACATCTCTATGGATTCTGCTGTTTGCTCAATTCCATTACAGTGTCATTGAAAATGATAAAAGCTGTTGTGAAGGAAAAAAAGGATATTTGGCATCTGAAGTGCACAGATATTTTCCTTGTTTAGAATGGTGGCTCAAAGAGTCCCTGTACAGCTTAATTTAACTTAAACTGTGGGTGTTCAAGTCATTAACTGCTCCTTAACTTTGATAATTTAGAATAAACGCTACTGTCTCTGTGAGTCAAGCTTTGACTCTCCTAAGCAAAACAGCACACAAGAAGAATGACAGAGTTCCTGTAAGATGGTTTAAAAATGGGGACATCTTTCTGCCCATATGAACTAAAATGTCAGTCAAGGCACGGGAGTCTTATTTAGGCTAATTCCACAGTTCCCCCTTCCTTTGTTAAGACTAAAGTTGATGCTACCTCAACTAGAATTGCATTATCTGTACAATATTTGTTTTCATTGAGCACCTTAGCATGTAGTCATTGGAAATGACACTTCAGTCTGGAAGTTGATTTAGCTGAATGCTGGAAAGTAGAGATTTAAGAATAGCCGGAGCTGCATTAACCTTTGTGTAGATTGTTTGATTAGTCCTGTCCTCAGTGTCCTTGTGTTCAACCGATCAGGAAACTTGGTAGATTTCTTAGCTCCTGCTTGTCTGAGAAGCTCTGCTACAGAGCTACTCAGCAGATGACTGGACTGATTTCCTGTGCTGGTGGTAAGAAGCTGTAACAGGTTAGCTACCATTGCAGTGCCTACCACTGTGATTACATGCTTCTTCTATACCTTCCCTACTTCTGCTTGCTGTCAGGATAAGGCCATAAGCATTTGCAGTCCAGCAAACTCCGCTCCTCCCTCCTCAGTATCAGAGGAAGGTCAAGTTTCCAAGAGAAAACAGTGTCTTAATATTTGCTTGAATATCTGTTGCAGTGTCTATGCTAAAGTTAGATTTAGTCAGGTTCCTGTTTCTAACTTAGGTTTGTTTAATCTGGGCTCAAACCAACATTTCTGTGGCAAATGACGACAATAAAAGCTAGGTACGGAGGAGCTCCTTTGTTCATGAATCTTCTCAGTGTAACATGCTCAACTGGGTATGTACTATACTTCAGAGGATTTTATTTGCCCTCATCTGACACAGATTCACCAGAACAAGCTGTAGGTTTTATTGTTGTATGAAGCTGTTCTGCAAAACCGCCCACATGGAATATGTCTAAAGATCATTGTAGTTTCTTGATGCTTTGGAGGCTAACTTACTAGTGCTTAGCAAGTTCAAGGCAGACAAATGTCAGGGAGTTGGGTCTAGCCTTGGAGTACTTAAAGACGTTAGTCCCTGGAGACAGAGCCAAGGGAAAAGCTTTGGGTTTCTCTACTGTGTGGAGAAAAGCTGAAGGAGACAAAAAAAGATTACTGTTAATTGGGCCAAATGTAACTCAAAGAAAAAAAATCCTCTGGTTCATCTTTTATTTTTTAATGAAAGAAAAAAGTATCATATAAAATGCAGTGCTAATAGACCCTTGTGACTTTGGCTGAGGAATATGTCTAAGGCAAAGGGGGGGTTTATTTTGCTTTTATATTCTGCTGAGAGGGCACTGCATTTCTCTTTCACAGTGCCACAATCACGGACTAAAATCAGTCTTTCCACCCTAGGAAAGAAGAGAAC
>JBCJKH010023714.1:10607-21111 GCA_039877255.1 Loriculus beryllinus | reverse complement strand
TTTCATAACTTTTTCTTGTTCTCAAGACTTTCAAGTCTATTTAGGCTAAGCAGCTACTTTGTAGTGTTAACATGGACTGAAGTAACAAAGTGAATTTATAGTCTGACTTCTACTGGGACATCTGTTTCAGAGGTTTTCATAACTTTTTCTTGTTCTCAAGACTTTCAAGTCTATTTAGGCTAAGCAGCTACTTTGTAGTGTTAACATGGACATTTGAATCTCTCCTGTGAAAAGGCTCTGAATTAGTTATCAACTTACCTGCACACAAGTAGGTTAAATTGTTCTTTCTAAAGTATATTCCCTTGTAAGTGTTTAAAGCAAATGCCTCACCTGTCATTCTGCTAGCAAATTGTACAAAACTAACCTCTTGTGGACTTTTGATGAAGTAGTCTTAAGAGAACACCCCACCTCCTTTTTCTTCAGAAACAAGAAATCATATCTGTGCTAATTTAACATGCTCTATATTGCTTCGAAGTGCTTTCCTCATGCTCCAACAGGATTTCACCTTTGAACGTTTCCAATCTTCCTGTTAGAGCTGCTTGTTGTGATGTTGAGCACATTCCAAACACTACATGTGTGTACCTCACCCTTTTTGGTCTGGTTTTCGGTAATGGTCTTGTATACTGCTGTTCATGTCCTCTCCAGTCTACCTTCAGTGATAGAAGCAGTCTTCTTCCAGCTACTGTTGAACTGCTTCACAGACAATATTAGTTCTACTATGAACTGTGAGACCAAGCTGTATTTTTAAATGTAATACTTCCTTATTGAACCTATAAATTATTGTTCTGGACTCAGCTGGTGAACATATTTCCTTTTATAAATTGATTTATCTAATAAACCTGTTGGCCGGCTATTCATTGGGTGTTTAGAATTTAGACACCCAAAATTAGCTCCATATAGAGGCATTTAGCAGACTTCTGTGTGTGTTCAGTATATTATTATAGTTGTCCACCTGTATGAGATGATCTCAATTCAGACTGCTATTTCAAGATGAGTTTTGCACAGACTGTGCTACATGCAAATGTTTTATTTACACTGAGGCATTTTGAATACTACTAGACCTTTATATTTATACGACTGACAATCTTGGTCTGTTCAGAATTGTGTTTGCAGAGTCTTTACGAATCTTCCCTGGATATGAGGGCTGGGAAAAACATTAACTCCTCTGTTGGCTTTTGCAATGTAAACACAGTTTATCAAGCTCTCAGTGTTCACCAGAAAGATCTAGGAAACTGTAAACCAATTCATGACAGAGGTTGAAATGAAAAGTTCCAAAATTGTTATGGCTGGCTCTCAGAAAAATAAAATTGTCTGATATAGTAGACACAGCTAACACAGAAGGTTAGATAGCGTGAAGAGGTTCACAATTTCAGGATCATCTTCACATCTCTTTGTAAACAAAACAAGATTTTTGCCTACTGTTAAAAATAATTATGTATTTTAGACTTAAATGTGTTTGTGAATAAATGGAAAAATTATTTTTAAAACTTTATATAAATCAAATGGGATGACTTTCAAGAAAATGTGATGTTTTCATTGCAAAGAGCTAGAGGAATTTGAATGAGTCAAGAAATCTAAACATGAGGAAAATTTATTTTCAAGGACCTACTTTTAAGCACATACACAGAAGTAAACTTTGAAAGTAGAAGAGATTATAGTGATCAATTTTGAAGTTACTGCATTCATTGAAAGGTTAGCTTATAGCTCTAAGACACATGCATGAAGTAAACCAGACAACGTTAGTATTCGATGAACATTCTTCTGGATGCCAGTCAGATGCCATGTGAAACAACCTCTATCTCCTCCTTCTATTTCTTATCCTCCTTCTGTTTCTCACACTTGCCCAAATATATCTTTCCTCCTTCTTCATATGCCCCAATTCACCTGTGTTCATTAATTTCTTAATTATGAAATAATGAAAAGCCCTTTCAGTCATAATGTTGCTTTTGTTCTACATTTTTTTCCTTTTTAATTAAGAAATAAATATTTTAGAGTTTTGCAGTTCTGCTCCCTTGTCATTTACTTAACAGACAGCAGAAATGTACTGGTTGGTGTATTGCCATCAAATACTGTTGCTTTCTTTTTCTTCCTTTTTAATGTTCTCAGTGTATGTGTTGTCTAATGAGTCATATGCCATCATCAAAACAGAATGGAGCAAGTTATCTGAGGAGTCAGAAGGAAAGGGGACTTAGAAAAAGAATTGATAGTGCTGTGAATTAGTGAGCAGCAAATAATAATGAAATACATGCTGCTCCCTGCAGTCTGGCATCTTTTATAAAAAAGCTACTTGTTGGATGTAAACTACAATATGACTTGCTGAAGATAATTAGCTAATGAAGGCAAAGTCATGAGATTGTCAATAAGTTCTTTAAGAGAGTTCGAGCTTATGTTTTGGCTCATGCTTCTTTTTAGTATGAACATTTTCAAGCAGTAAATTCAAGTGCAACAAAATAATTATTGGGAATGAATAGTTTTTTACTTGTAGTACCTATTTGAGATTTTTCTGATACCTGCTATTAGACTTTAAACAGCACAAATCTTGAATCTATATGTGAATAAAATGGGAACAGTATAATTTCTTATCTCCCACCATGTGACATCTCTTTTGTGTATCTTGGTGCTTACAGATTACAGTGTAGTTTGTACATCAGTGTACACAGTTTGGACATCAGTGTAGTTTGGTCTCTAAACTGGAGAACTCTGAACCGAAAGTTCAGATTATGACCCTAGTATTGGAGTATCAAAGAAAAAAAGGTGGTGATTTTTTTTGTGGTGTTTTTGTTGGTTTGTTTTATTTTTCTTACCCACTCAGTGATCAACTTTACGTTCTGCTTAAGTAACATGAATTCAATGTGTAATGTGTAGACTAGAATAAAGGATAGTACTTTCTACATAAGCTTGCAATAGGAATACCTCTGGTAATGCAGATGTTGAAGTTAAGCTCTTTCAACTCAGGTAGAAGCAGAACTGAGTGGAATAAAGAAGAAAATATGTGACTTGAAAGTACTAAAAATCCTAACAGTTACTTAGTCACTATGACGTCCAATCTTGGTTTTTTTTTTCTTTCCATCATTATTGTCTTTGTTAAGAAAAAGTATTTGGAATGCATGTTTTTTATTTTTCTTTTTCTATACTTTTTTGTTTCAAAAAAGCTTTTAGATTGTGAGAGAATGCTATAACCCTGATTTGGAGAAAAGGGTCACAGTAACAGTCATGACTTTCAAACTTACAAAATAATAGTAAGAATGAATTCTGAGTTTATTTCTGGCTATATCAGGGTATTACTGAACTAGGTAGTACTGAAGACTCAATAGTAAAGGAATAATGAGATTGAAAATTAAAGTTTATACTTTGGGCATATTTCTCTCATTGTCTTCAACATGTCTAGGATTTGCATCAGAGTAAACACCTGCGCAGCTGTGACAGCTCCGAGATCCTAGGTAAGACATGGAGTAGAGATGTGTTTGACCTTGAATAATCTCATCCTGTGCTAATAACAGAATAAAATTCAAACATTTAAGGAAAACTTCTCCAGGGATTTTTTTTTTTTTTGGTTTATTCCTCTTTCCAAAGACCTTCTGGAGAAACCTTCAAAACCTACTGTCATTTTCTTATGTGCTTTGAGTCCTTCATACTGAGGTGCAAATAAACAAGAGCTATATTTTGGACTTCATTAGCTGAAGTCCTTAAATACCTGCTAAGTTATTTGCTAGTGTTCCTGAGTGTGAAGAATATGAACATGAGTTTTTTCAGACTTCTTTACAGAGAACAACTCTATTCCTCAGCGTTTTCAGGGTCCACAGAGGAGCTATAACCCTGCTTACTCTTGCCAGCATGGACAGACACAGTTAATGTTCATGAGCTGATCCTACCTACAACATCACTTCTTGATGCAAAGGATGTAGGAATCTAACTCCAAAGTTTACCTTGATTGAAGGCAAGAAATGTCTGCTTTAACTTTGTTTCTCATTCTACACAATCATGCAAATCCCTAAATAGGCAGAGGATGATGGTGGAAGGTGAAATATCTACTTGCGAAACAAGGCTGGTTTAGCTTTCTGTACTTAGTTTTACCATGGAGCATTCCAGACTCTGGATTACAGCTCTTTGTAGTTGTGGTTTAGGCTATGGTCCCTACTTTAGGGGTTAAAAGGATTTAAAGCATCGCATTTCCTTTGCTCACTTGCACAGACAGCTGCATGTTCAGATCCACTGCATATTCGTATGGCCAAGTCTCACTGTGCATTGACAAAACACAAAGGAAGAATAAACCAGAAAAGAACAAAACAAAGTTCTGTTGTCTTTGACCTTGGTGATCAATTGTCTCTACTTCACTGTTGATCTTCAGTGATCCTGTTAGCTCTTTAAATGAACAAGTGTGTTCTGAAACTCAGAGTCAGCCTGCTGCCTGCTTTCATCACTTCCACAGTCTCTTATGTCCACAGTCTCTCTCATGGTTATGGCACCTAAGGCTGCCATATTTCAGCCAATTTCTCCTTTTTCACAAATAGCAGGTGCAACAGAGCGCCTCTCCTGTTGGTCTATCTAGCTAGCACATATCAAAAAGGGTACAATTCAACTCAGGTTGCCTTCTTGTCTTCCCTACTTGTTTTTCCTGTAATGCCTGTATCTGTCTGTTGTGGTTTAACTGGACAGGCAGCTAACCACCACTCAGCTGCCTGCTCAATCTGTGCGCAGTAGGATGAGGGAGAGAACTGGTGGGAGGAGAGAGGGAAAAATGTAGAATTCCTGGGAGATAAAGACAGTTTAATAGGACAGAAAAAGAAGGAAATAGGGTAATAATGATAAAAGAATTAGAATATGCAAAACAGGTGATATACAATGCAGTTGCTCACTGCCTGTTGATCAGTGCACAGCCAGTTCCCAAGCACTGGCCTTAAGCCAGCTTTTCCTACAGTTCTTATACTGAGTGTAATATCATATGGTATGGAATCTTTCTTTGGTCAGTGGGATCAGCTGTCCCAGCTGTGTTTCATCCCAGCTTCCTGTGACACCCCAGCCTCTTTGCTGATGCAGTGAGAATGGTGAGAATACTTAGCAACAACTAAAACATCCATTGTGTTATCAGTATTGTTTTCATCCTAAATCCAAAACACAGCACTGTACCAGCTGCCAGGAAGAAAATTAACTCAGGACAACGCAGTACTCCTGTTGTATGTGCTGTATATAATATTGTACCTCTAATTTTAAAGACACCATAATTCTGACTGCTTTCCTTCATTTGTTTCCCTATGTATATGCATCTGTGTACTGGCACTTCAGATGATGCCCTTTCTCTGGCATGTAGTTTGAGCCAATATGTGCTTTATGATTTGCCAAAGTTTACTTCAGACGTACAATTTTTAATAGTTAAATATATTCTCACATTCCCATACAAGTCCCTTTTTTGAGGACTGTAAAAACAAAAATTAGAAGTAATGGTATTGACTTTGTAAATCTGCTACCTCTGCTCTTGCTGGCATGATGTGTAAATGCATTCTATGTAGTAAACACTGTGTCTCTAAAGATTTACGCGAAGAAGTTTGTAAAGTTCCTAACTTCCCGAATACAGAAAATATGTATACTTAGCATAATTTTAGAATACTCAAATAGCCATCAGTTTGTGTCACCTTAAGACACAAACTGATGAATATTATTGTCAGCACTCCTCGTGACACTTTGGTTCTGGTTCTGAATGCAGCTAGAAATTTGTAGGAAGGTGAAGCTCCCCAGAATTAATACTGTTAGAAATGCCTCGGTGTATTTAACAGGATATTTTTGGATGTCTGAAAATAGCCTATGGGCTCTAAGGGGAAAACCTGTCACAGACTATAACTGCTTCCAAGAGAGTGGAAGGTTCCACTTGTACTCTGATGCTATAAATGAAAAGGCAAGCACTGGGTCAGATCAAAAGTTGGCTCCTCAGTGTTAAGAAGTGTCTGTATTTCCATTAACAGTAGGTAGGTTTGTACAAGGATAAGGACTGAAAGATAACAGTTGATATCATTTATGAGGTAGTGTTTATGGTAACTGCTTATTCTCGTTATTACTCATGTATTTGATTTAGTCCGTTTTGTTTGCTCACAATAACAAGTTATGTATGGGGTTAGTATTAAATGATTGGGTTAGTATGGGTGTCTTATGTAAGAGGCTGACTTTTAAATCTTTTATTTGCTCATTGCTGCTCCTTGCTATGTCAAATTATACTCTGTATACTCTCTGCCAAGTAAGTGGTGCATTTATCACTCAGCTACTCAGCTTCTCACTCCTCCTTTAAAATGGACAATTCTCAGCTCAGACTGTCTCTCTATGCTCCTTTATGATCTAAAATGTCATTTCCTGAAAACACGATTTCACTTTTCTGCTTCATAGAAATATATGTGCAAATGTCAAAAAGAAAAAAAAATAGCTGAGAAATGAGGAGGTTGGGGAAGAACTTAGGTAACAGCTACGAGTGAAATGACAAAATTTCTTTGAAATTGACTTGAAGCAAGTCAAAATGCACTATAAAGAAAATTACCCTCTCAAATGAAATTGTGAGGAAAAAAGCATTTATAGTTTTTGAGTACTAGACTATATTCAAAGCATATAGTAGATAAAGTAACAGACATAAACTTGAGAATTAGTCGTAAGTGTGAAATAAAAATGGTTTGAATCTAGGATTTAGAAATATAGTTTAGCTTGTTTTCTCTCTGTCAACTGCTACCTTTCCAGATCGGTGTTGCTGAATTTTCATAGCTTTCTTTTTTTTTTTGTTTGTTTTTTTTTTTTTTTTTCCAAGAAATCCCTTTTTTCCCTATGGGGAAATTTGCATTATTTTGTTGAGTAACTTCTTAGCTATTCTGGATGATTAGTTCTAGGTACCTAAGGTTGAGTTACTATTCTAGCCGACTATGCTACAGCACAAAAACCCAATAGCAGGAGCTATGCAATTCTCTGCATTGCTCTGTTGTACAAGAAGCTCAAAAGTACCATTTTATGGCTTTGCAGAGGTATAGATCTACTTGTAAAGTGTCTTGCTGGTTGCAACAGTGATAAGTTATCTTCAGAAACAGATGTTTCATCTAAATGACGTATGAACTATAACTCTCAAAATATGCTTCTCATGTTCTGATTTCTTTGTGAGTTTTTCCTTCTAATTTTCCCTATTAGATCCGTTCACTCAGTATTATCTTTCTGTGAGTGGTCAGTCAGAAAAACATGTATGATTCATGGTCCTGCTTAAAAACAAGCTTTTCTTAATACCAATTGCTTGATTCAGTATTTGATTGTTGTTATCCTCTCTGAAAAGTTCTTGGGTTTTAACTGAAGCAAATTACTAAACATGTTTTTATACAGAACTCAGCTAGATGAGTGACATGTGCCTCTCTTCTAGTATAAAATGCTTGTCCTTGGAAGTTTACCAAGAAGCTGCTCTTCTGAAGGGTGGGTGCATAAGGAAAATAAAAGATTGTTAACCTGCTCAACTTCATGATTCTTTACCAGTTCAGTTTCTCTCCCTAGTCTCCTTTTAGACTCATAAATAGTAAGGTTCTCAGAATGTAATTCGCAGAAGGATCACAGGTTATGTTTTCTGAACTATCTTCTGAAGGAATCCATCCTCCTTTCTTATAAAGGCTACTGGCTCAAGTGGTAGCAAAAATGCACCTTTAATTTATGTGGCAAGAATATCTGTGTGAGTCACTCATACATGCAGACAAAATAAGGAGAAAGGGAAGAGAAAGAAATGGAGAGAAATGTGATGATAATGGAATGGACAGATTGTTCTTTGTAGTTTTTGGATGGAAACCGTAGTATTTTTATTTAATTATGATATAATTTGTGAGGTTAACATTTCAGAATTGATTTACAGCAGAAAATGAATTTCAATAAATCAAGTTCTGGGCTTTTTTTTTTTCACACAGAAAAATCTTTGACTTTCCATAAGTGAACTAAAAATAAATTACACTGATTTCTGCTAGTTTTTGCCCAAATAAAAATAATTCATTATAGAGATATGTTTGTAAGGTCTGGAAAAATATTATTTCAAAACTTATTTAAATTGTCAGTCTCTGTAAGATTTGGTAGAGAGTAAGATTTGTTGTGATATTTACTGTACTTCTGGAGTACTTCTTGAGTACTGTAGCTGCTGTAAAAAAAATTCAGCAACTTTCATCATCCGTATAACACCTACAAAAGGACTGGCCCATTGGGCGATGCACATGAAAATTGTAACTTCACCACAATGCCATCAGTTTTTCCAAAACAAGTTATGTTTGATGTTGAGGAAATGAAAATCAAAATATTTCCTGTCCAAAGAAAGAATAAAATATTTGAAAGTTGCCACTCCTTTAAATATAAAAAGTTAAATGTTCTAACTGGAATTTTTTCTCTTGTAAAAATACAAGTTTACAAGTAAAAATTACAAGTTTTTATTAGTCAAAATACACTCTTTATCATTATTCACAGAATAAGAAGCTTGGGGTTTTTTTATTTCTAATTCAAACCTAAGGCTAACCACATTTTGTGCCTTTGGCCTGAATGTCTAATTTTTTAGCTACTGTTGTTTAAGGGGAAAATGGGCTGTGTATTAGCAGAAAAGATAAAGGTTTTCCCAATTTCTTGCATCAGTCCCTTGCAAAAGTTTTGCTTATTCTGTTTTCTGTACAGCTGTCTTACACTGCAGGGTTATTTTTTAGCTAGTTTTAATAATCACAACTTCTCACTATATTCCTTCAAATCTTTCTCTATACTTGGTGTTTTAAATATTATCCAAAAACTGTGGGTCAAGACAACCATACAAATCTTTTCACATCTAATTTCAGTGAGGTTCCATCTATAGTGCTTTTTCTTACTGTGTGGGTTGTTTTTATTTTTCTCTGTCTTCTCTCTTTTGGCCATATTGGCTTTTTATACTGCTCAGTTTATTGCTGGATTCTATGCATTCCATATCCTTTGGGCACACTTTAATCTCATTATACATGTTTCAGTTTCTCTCTGCTGTTTCCTCTCTGCTATTTTACTGCACTCAATTGCACTCAACCTGCTGAATTTTTTTCCCCTAAACTGTTATTCTGAAACCCAATGTTTTCATTTCCCCCCCTTGGCTTTACTCTAGATCTAATTTTACACTTAACTAGACTAAAATTACAGTGCAAAGTAGATTCAGTTACTTTACTTGTTCTATAAACTTTTATCTCAAGTACTGTCTGGAACTAAACAATTCAGTACAGTAAGAAAACCACAGAAAACAAAACCATAAAAAAATATTACATGAGAAATGCATTAACCATTCAAACAGATCTAGAAATGATGGAGGATAAATTAAGAACTCCTGGAACAACCTTAAAGTATGCAAAATAAAGCATAAGACAAGTAGTGACGTAAAAATAACACAAAAGATTCCAAACATAACAGGTAAATAATATTGAAGAGGTGAATGAGAACAGAGAAATGAGCCAGCTGGGACAGAATGATTACCATAAGAAAAGAAAAATATCGGTTAGCCTTGCTCACTGTAAGTATCGCTAGTTGCCTCCTTTTCCTTTTTCACCCAAATTGTCATGTCTTACAGAATTATCAGACTAAGATAGCCAAATGGGAATTTAAATTTCCAGGAAGCAGTTAAAGGTATTTGAAATTGAAATTAGCTTTTTCTTGTATGCATTAGTCAGAGGTGGAAAAGATAGTTTGCTCATATGCCGCATAAATGTGACATAAGAGGTGGAAAAGATAGTTTGTTCATATGCCGCATAAATGTGACATTAGTCAGGTGTGACATAACCCTTATGGACCATTGCTGTTTTGTGTAATTTGCACTTTACAATTGACTATCTAATTTTTGGGTTTTGCTTTCACACTGAGTAACACTATTACTAATTACATTTATATCAGCTATGTTGTGTCCTTCCATGCATTTTCTAAAAAACACTCTGACTAGAACAAAATTGAGATTTATTATTGTAGAGTTTGACCATCGCTAAGCTCAACTGAAATGAAGGATTTGGGGTCATAAGAATTTCCCAAGGAAAAGATCATTGCTATTTTCTTCAAACATCAGAAAAAATATGAAAGTAATTACAATTTATTTTAACTGGCTAGAGTATTATATAGCATGCTTTCTCTCATATTTTTTTTATTCTTTACTTGTTTTTTTATTCCTCTCCCCCCCCCCCATCTTCCTTAGGAATCTGACAATATGTTTTAATGCAAGTCTTGGCTTCTCCCAGTCTCTCTGTGGCTAGACCTAGTCTGCTTATGACTGGGAGAGAATATTAAATAGGTTTATAGAAAATTGACTGCATCAAGCTTTGAAAATATAAACCTTTATTTTCTTGCTTTTCCTATACATTGAAAAGGTGAGCCTAAATGTTGTTTACTGCATTACCAACTTTTCATAGAATCATAGAATCGTTAGGGTTGGAAAGAACCTTAAGATCATCGAGTTCCAACCCCGCTGCCATAAACAGGGACACCTCACACTAAACCATGCCACCCAAGGCTTCGTCCAACCTGGCCTTAAACA
>JBCJKH010023712.1:0-21032 GCA_039877255.1 Loriculus beryllinus | reverse complement strand
ATAAAGGCAGGACACATGACAAAAATAAACATGGACTATTCCAAAAACTGTTAGCTGGGTGTCTACTGCGGCCCTCATCAGACCAGTATCAAACCGTGGTTCAAGTCTTCATCAGAACAACTCCGTGTGGTCTGGACTACAGGAGCCCATACAAATTAAATTATTGCTGCAAAGGCAAGATCAGCCATAGCCTGAAACAAAACCAACCAGTAATTCCGACAGGAGTCCTATTTTTCTGGAGTCAGACTTGGTCGGTCCAGACTCCCCAAGCTGCAGATTAAACAAAGCTATAATATTCAAGAGTTATCCTGCAACATAACCACAGGCCGCATTTTTTTGGTTCTTTAAACACACACTTGGAGTTTACTTTGTACAACCAGCAAAGCCCAAGTCATGGTGCTTTCAGCAGTCAAAGTACAGCGTCTTCAGCATTACTTACTAAAACTGCTACCTAGGATACTAAAACATATCCTTCCCTCATTTGTCATGACAGTATTTTTTAAATGCTTCCTAAAAAAACCAATTAGAAAGCAACATGCAACTTGGCTGGTCTATCTCCCCACCTTCAACAGGCTTCCACCATCATTTACACCATTCTGTAAGAAAATCTGTTTTATCTCAAGTTATGTGTAGAAAAAAATTCTTGCCAAACGTGAAAACAGAAGCCAAAACTATACTGAAGCAGTAGTAAGAAAATACACTTGAAGAAACTAAGGCATGTTGCATGCTAGAATGAAGAGGAAAGCTCAGCTTACTGAAGGACACTATCTAAGGGAGATAAAAAGGTCTGAGTCCACTCAAGTGCATCTCCCTCATTAAGATGAACGTGAATAATGCTAATTTCCCATCCCAGCACAGATGCCAACAGGCAAAGAGTCTGTGGGGCTTAGCAGAGACGCAGTGCAGGAGGTGAAAATGTGGTTTAAATCCATGAATGCATTTGTGTGCTCATCTGTTATCTGTTCACTGATGGAGCTAAACAGAGAGCCTTTTTTGTGACTTCAATGAGAACACACAAACCAATGACTTTAGGTGCAGATATACTGAAGCTAACGCATCTTCCATTTCCAAGACTTGTCCCAGGCATGAATCTGTAAAATAATTTACTGACCTGATGTAATTAAAAGTTATTCTTAGCACCCATTTTTCTTGCCGGGTCATAAATTATTTCAAGTGAGCTCTGCTGTGCAATTTTTACTTGGAACATCACCACTCATCACCTATGCTAGTGAATGGGGCTGAATCAAAAATCTGGATCTGAACTTTACTGCTCTGGCTGGTGCCCAGATGATGCAAGTGCCAGGTGCTTGGCAGGAGCCCTTCCATCCACACACTGAGAGAAGTCATCCAGTTACTTCCAAATGCCTGCTTGCACTTTGGGACTCCAATCTGTAGGGCACCGTGTAAGCACCTGCAGTGATAAGGGTGCTCAAGGGTGCAAAGCACAAGGACAGGAGCCTGCAGCAGATCTGCACCCATGCTGCACCTAACCTCACACAGGGTGTCATTCTTGAGGTTTTAGCATTCTTACAATTTAGTGGTACTGGATAATGGTGCTCATAAGGACCTGGTAGATACAACACATTTGAAAGCCTATCTGGTGCTCAGAGATGAAGCAGCTAAAATAACATCAGTTATAGCAACATAATTTCAGCTTTCCTGATGTCATCTTAAAAGGAAAAAAAAAAAGGCAAAAGTGAATTACCTCACCTCTGCTTCTCATTTACCACATTCTCCTGTCTTCTCTGCAATCGAGCTTCGCAAAATGGGGCAAGAGAAATTGAAGGAACAAGTTCTTGATAAATCAAAAGTAGGAAATCACTTCTAGTTTCAAGCTGAAACACTTCCTTAAAACAAAACATTTCCTTAAAACAAAACATTTAATGGTGGGCACTACTTCATTTTGACATAATTGTACCCCTCAATCTTAGATCCATAAATAATCTTCATTGGTTGATGCCTTCTGCTTGGGAAGTATTTACCTTGGTGCAGCAAGTGACAAGGAGGATGGAAGAATCCAGAAGTCATGATTCAGAGTTGCAGACAGGAACAAGATCCCCCACTAATCTCACAGGTAAAAACACAGCATTTAGATGGGTAACTGCTCACACCTCCTACCCTCTCTTCTCAGGCCTTTGAAACTGTGCTGTGTTTCACAGCACTTATGATTGCCACATACATCTCACTTGCTCCCTGGCAACTCAAGGTTCTCACTCTGGCTTGCACATCTCACGTGCACTACAAATGCTGCTGTTGAAGGTTTCACATTCCCATCACACTAAGTGAGGTACGACAGACCCCACCTTCCTCTTCTGCAGCCACAGATGAGTTGCACAGCATTGTGCTGGCCTTTTCCCATGTTGGGAAACTCATTTTTATCATCAGCTTAAGCAGGGAACACTGAAAGGCAGGAGAGGAGGCTGGAAGAGGGGAGAAATGAGAGGAAAGAAATGCATTTGGTTAGGTTTTGCTTTCCACAGTGCTAGTTGAACTTTCTAGATTTATTATGGGCAAAAAATGCCAGGTGTGAAGACTGCTGATGGAACTAGCTGATTTTCTCCTTGAAAGCAGACATCTCTCCATGCTCTAGCTGCTGGAGACATTCATCTTCTGTTATTTTCACAAACACTGAGAGCTGTGGCTTAATACTACCTGCAAGGTACTAGTTTTCTTTCCTGTCATCACACAGCAATTCTGAGCCCAAACTCATGAGCAGATGGGTGAACATGAATGGAGTAGACTGTGTATCCTTGTCCTTTGACTGTATGGAAAACATGACCATGCTTGTCTGTAGGGAAATACAGCCATAAAGTCAGTAACAGGTGCTCCTCCACACTCCAAATGATTTCCTATTTTCCTTACAGCACAAATTTGGCAACTTTGAGATCTGGAAAAATAATAATGATGAGCTGATTTTGCCTACCTGTCTACACGTCAAAGTCACTCGGCTGCACTCGGCACCCCCAGCCTCCAAGCCTGGTGGGATAGGAGCAGCCCCCTTCCAAGCGTGAAGGCAGATGGTAACACACCTTCTGGGTTACAAGACCCAATCCCAAAGGCTGCAGGCACATTCCTATGTGTGAGGAATTGAGCAGGGGAAGTTGTGGCCTTTGCTTCTGACCTAAGCCTACACAGAAGCAAGGAAAGCTCTTCTCCCTTTAGGCAAACCCATTAATCAGATCAGGAATTAACTTACTCTGCTTATTTAGACAGCAAAGTCTTTGAATTTGCAAAACAGGGAAGTGAGACAAGACTCTTATCCACTTAAACCAACAAAAAACAACTCATACCACAACCACTAGAGTTGTGTTACTAACTCCAGAGACTCCAAATGAACACCTTGCTCCATACTGGTGCCATGGGCCAGCCTATGACTCACCTTCCATTTGTGATACATTTCTAAAACCATCCCTGCTGAGAAGTAGGAGACTATAAAACCAAACCAAACCTCATCATATTCTCATTTATTGTGCTAACGGGAACTGAATGAACATCTCAGGCATCACTCTCCTCATGTTTTATTGCTGTTCTTCCTCCAGCCTTTTTTTTTTTAAGCCAACATATCAGAAACGAAGCAACAGAGGAAGAGCAAAAAGACTGGAATCCCCAAACTTGCAAAATCCTAACATCATTTGCAAAGATGAAGCTGCTATCTGATGCACTGTGCAGTGCTGCCTGTGCTAATTTCCGTCTCCAAGGACGATGGCAAAACTGCACATAATTTCTTATTCAAGTCCTTTAATTTGTTCCTTTCGGTTTGATGCCCCCCCCCCCCAAGCATCTTTAACAATATCGTTTACAGGTTTATCATTATTAATGCCAGGAAAGTCATTTTTCAAATCTCCAGAGAGGGTCAATAGATGTTTACATCTAAATGGAAAGAGCTCTCTGCTGTGGGAGAATGCTGTAATCAGATCTCTGAAGGGGAAGCAGGAGCAGTAAATGAAAAGGAAGCTTACTTTGTGTGCATTGGAAAAGGATTCATTTTTTATCTAACACTTAACTAATTGATCCAGACACACCTTTTCCTCTTCTTTCTTTGCTCTCCCTGCACTCTTAAAGCCAATCTCTTGAGAGTCAACTTACACAAGAGACACAAAAGCAATTCTTTCCATGTGAAATAGCTCATCATTTATTTAAGCAGAAGGTAACTGGCTTTAAAAACTTTTTCTTTACAGCAGTTAACAGTATCCCCTAATCTGTCAAGGCTGAAGTTTCAGCACAGAGAGGTGGAGCACAAGGCACAATTTTCCTTAACCACAAAATTATCTTCCACAAATCAGACACTGAACTAAGAAACATGTTACAGATGTGGGTGTGGGACCTAAGGTTTGCAATTGGAAACAAACCATGACTTAATGCACAACAAAGGCTCATGGATACATTTGACCAACTGGATCCAGAAGGATTATTGGATGAAGACAATGCAAATGCTGAGAAAAAGAGCAAGCCCTGTTTGCTTTTCCTTTCCCAATCAGGCACAATACATCAGTAATAGCAAGTTTGACCCTCTCCTGTATTACTCCTTTAATGCTCTCTGCTGCAGAATACTGACTTTGAAATGCTACCAACAATAAAATATAATGAAGTTTTCCTAAGTGCAGCGCAGCTGCACATCCAAACCCAAATATTTGGGGTTCATAGTAGCTATCATTGTGTTCAGCCAAAACCCAATGATTATTTTGTGGACAGCAGTGAAAAACACAGACTGCAGAGCATATGCTTTTTATTTCAAAGATGGGAGAAACCCAGGCTCAACCCAACAGGGGCAAGAGGTTCTTACAATATTGCTCCGAGATACAAGAGGAGGAGGAAGAAACAGAAAAACTGTGGCGGACTGGAATTGATGAACTTGTTTCCCTGCAGGAACCATAAACACAATTTTCCCAGCATGGGACATAATAGTTCTCCCACAAATTACTAAAATATATTTCCAGCGCTCAATATAGAAAGCAAGATGCACAAGAAATGTTTGCAGCTTCAATGCAGGCAGTAATTGAGAACATGTGTGGCAGGGGGATTGGAGGGGGAGGAGGAGGAGAGCAAGCCATACTCCATCGGAACAGAGCAGCAGGAGAAATACATTTCAGTCCTCAGCTTCCATTTGCAAGCAGGTCCAAACCCCATGTTTAACTCCATCCGGAGGGAACGCTGTCTGTGAGGCTGTACCTCAACCCCAAATCAAATGCACAATCACAATTAAAGGGCCATTGTTCAGCTTGAATTAAAAAAGTATATAATTTCATCAGCTTTCCCTTAAGCATGGGGAGTGAGTTTAGTTTCTTGTATGAATTAAGGACATGTTTATGGGAAAAGCTACCTTTGATTCCTCTGGGTCTCTCAGGCTCTGCTTTTGGGTCCTGCCCAACATGGGTATTAACTAGCCCAGCCATGAGCAAGAAAAGCAGTATTCCTGCATAGTCCAGCTGACATTACATGCAAAACAGTGTTGTGGATGTGCCTGTAGCCTCCCTTCCATAAAATCATAGTTAATGTGTTTATCAATTCTACCACACTCAAAGGGACTGAAAGGAAGCTTCATTTGCTTCCTTTGCTAATGAAGCAAGAGGAAGGTCAATTCTCTTTTTTTAGACAGTTCACTGTACACATAAGCAAGAAGGAAAAATGCATTTCAAGATCTATTCCTTTTTAATTCAATCCTGACGACCCACAAAGTTTCAGCCTTGGAACGACCAGCCAGTATTATCTTTAACAATGCTCTGCCAAAACACTCTTTCTAAATCAGTCTCTTCAGGCTGTGAAGGAGCAGCCCATGGTAAAGGCAGAAGCATCAAACTTCTTCCCAGGCCTATCAGACCCAAGAAAAGCATGAGAAATTATTCAACAACTGAGCATTACACGGCTCAGGCTGAAGTCTGTAGTTTCTGAACACTGCTCCTGAACTCCAGGTTTCAGATCAACACCCAAACCAGAAGTCAGAACTCCTGGAGAAGTCCTCTGATAACACAGAGTGGGTCACTGTCTGGGTCAAAACCAGCATCCCATAGACACTTCTTGTTGCGTGGTCACTCTGAAGGAATGTTACAACCACTCCACAGGGCTTAAGCCCCCAGGGTTTATTGCAGACCCCTGCAGGGCCACCAGTATGGAAGGTGTCAAACAAGCTCAAAGGCCTCTCAAGTCAGGGTATCAAATCAATGCGCCAAAAGTCTCCAGAAGTCAGTGGAGCTCCTCATTCTTTCACTGTGTTCTGACCTTTGGGTGTGTGTGCTGGCTACTTCAGCTTTACTGCACCCACAGTGCCTTCATGTTTGGCTTTTAATCCTTTTGCAGCTGCAGCACAAGAACTCTCATGCTGTCTGCACAGCACCCAGCACAATGAGGCTCAGGCATTCCTAGAGAGGCACAGAAGTGTGCATCAGGAACACTGTTTTCTAAGGCTGTTAAGTTTTCTGGGTGAGGAGAAAACAGCTGCTTAGAGCCAAGGATTCATAAACTCAATTTTCACTTAAAGATCTTATAATGCCTGATGACTGAGTAATAGGATGGCAGGTGACATACAAAGTCAACACATGGAAATTAATGCATACTGGGGAAAATAATTTAAATTCCAAATGAAGACTGACAGGCTCTAAATGAGCTATTACCACTCAGGAAAGAGATTCTGGAGCTGTCATGGGCTGCTCTCCAAAAGGGTCAAGGCTTTCAAAGAAACCAAAAGAACAGGAGTAACCAGGCAGGGATGTGAGAATACCTCATTACCCCAAAGCACAAACCAATCACATACCCAGCTGCCAAGTATTCCATGATCAAACCATCCCAAGGCTACCAAATAGGTTGGAATTCAGTTGGAAGAAACACAGAGAAGGGGCCAAAGGTGATCCAGTGCATGGAAAACTGACAAGATGGGAACAGTCCAACCGCAGGAAGTGATGGCTCAGCGGGTGGATATGGGAGAAGTTATTATGGCATTTTAGTAATGGCTTACAGGATTCAGCTACCAGATATCAGTGTTAGCTGGCATCTTAGTCAAATTAAAAACAACCTAAATGGCAGTGGCTTGTCTATGTTTTAAGGAGGAATTTAAAGCCTATGGGAACAAATCCAATGCATTTAACATGTTGGGAAAACCTTTCCATAAGCAGAGGTAGCAAGAAGTTAAGGTAGTTCTAAGCGAGAGCCTGAGGGCACAGACAACACCATCTTTCCATTTCCAATTGTCTCTAACTGATAGGCATTTTGGAAGGGAAAGGAAATGCAGTGCCTCTGGCAGCTGTTAATACCTGAACTAACAGATTTTCCCCTGCCCTACCTGCGTTGCTTTAACATGTAAACGAATCAAGTGCAGAACCACTTAAAATACCACTCTGAACGAAATTCTCATCACCATTTCAGTTTGTGTTTTACTGCAATGCTCATCCCTCCTTCACCACAGAGAAGGGGAGGAAGAGAAAAGGGAAGAGAAGATGTTTCAGCAGCCAGCAGAATCCATAAACATGTCCTCTGGAAACAACCAAAGATTGCAAAATGTCCAGGCTTCATGAAGACCCAGCAGGCTGCAATCACCTAATTGTGCCTGTCCTCACCAAGTGCCGAACGGGGTAAGTACTAAAATAGATTGAAAAAAATTAAAGCAACAAAAATAACAGCTGTCAAAGATTTACAGAAAATTAAAATTGTGAAATCACAAACTGGGATTAAAACCCAACATAACAGAACTACACAGTGTTCCTCTTGTAAGGGCTTGGGGAAGAACAAATGCTCTCAGAACAACATCAGGTGCTTCATCAAAAGATACCTCTGTGTGTGGTTGTGTAGAGGCCCACCAAAGCTGAATAAGGGTACGGTTGAGCATTATCAATATTCCCTTCATCCCAGGCAGCTGCCTGGGAACACTCCTTACCTCATGTTTCCTCCCAACCAGTAAGTGTTTAAGTGGACACCACAAAAAACCCACTGCTGTATGTTACTTCTGATTTTCATCAATAAACAAAGCTTAAGCCATCAGATGACTGAAAAGGGAAGATGAGGCATGCCTAGAGAGGTCCTTCCAGCACCCAGGACACCTGTGTGCTCATCCACACTGGCTGGGCTGAACAGCTCCAAAGGGAGAGCTCCTCTGCTGTAGAAAACCACCAACAGCTTGGGAACCCAAGAGCTCAAGTCTGCAACAACAGCATCGAACTTAGAAAGGACGCAAGTCAAAGCCTTGGTAAGCTGAACCTTTAATACAAAAAGCTCTCCTGTCACCTCAGTCCTGGACATGCTTTTTAAACTTAATTCCTTCAGCAGTGTTAAGATTCTAGGATAACAGACTTCTGTGGAACGTAAGTATCTATAGAGCCAAAGTAAAGCACAGTGCTGTGAACTGAGGGAATGCTTGAGGTATGTTAATAGCCTGTTTCCACTCAAACCAGGATTTAACACACATTATACAAATACAAACGAGGATTCTTATTCATTGCCTGCATGAGTCCCTTCTGCCAATAGTGTTTCAAAATGCTTCCAAGCAAGACTAAGACAGAAGCTTATTTGGTTCATCTGGGTGAATAATCTAAACTTTGCTTAATGCATCCTGAAGACTCCAATGAAAAGTCTGTTCTACTGAGGAACCACAACCAGGATACAAATAGCAAATACTTAGGTGAGATGCAGCCTGGACTTTGGACAGTGTAACACAAGATGTAAAAATATCCATCAAGGCTTATATAGCTTGACTCAGAAAATACAATTCTTCCTTCTCCAGAGGCAGCTAATACTCATGGTTAGCACCATCAGAATGCTCTCAAAGATACATTTAAGTCACAGAAAACACCTGAATATCCTAGAAGATACAAACCTAAGAGCAATGTTGAACTAAGACAATCATAGGTGGAATAAGAACTAGAGAAGAACAAGTTATAGCTAGGCTGTGAGTGGACCTGATAGGGAACTGCTAAATTACTACTACTGAGGAACAAAAGACAAGATGACTCTAAGGGGGCACAATTCTACCTGCCTCCTATCTGCTGCATTTCACAAGCAGACCTCAAAGTGCTTTGGAAAAAAAGCATCAGTATCAGGTTTTATTGCATCGCAGCTTCACAGGACAAAGCACAAAAGTAGCAATTCTCTCTGGCTTCACACAGCCAACAGGTCTGAACATTTATAGCTCTTCCAGCAAGTCCTCTAGTAGAATAACAGTTCCTAACAGTTAAAGAACATCTTTGACCTCCACTGAGGACAAAGGGAGCACAGCCTATGGCAGTATACAAGACTTTGCTTTCAAGCCAAGACTTTGCTTCTTTCATAGCAGAAAGAAAAAGGAACAAGCCTACCAGGTATTGCTGTCTGCATGCTCCACACAGTGAGAAAGCCATGAAGAAATGAGAAAACAGCACAGAATCCCACAGGACAGTAGAATCAGACCTAACCACCAGCATCCTGACATATTCATCCACAGATGAATCCAACCAATGGCATAAAAGCTGGAAGAGGAAGAAATGACCTGAAAAATAAAATTTAGTCCTGGACAGAGAATGAATATAAGATTTCTTAAGCCTGACTAGGGACCTACACCAAATCTGGTCTGATGTGGTGCACGGGTCTCCAGCAGGATCTGGCCCCCAGGACCAGATGACTTCAGCAGCCGTTTGATGAAGTGTCTGTGAACACAGGCTGCCTATGCTCGTGCCATGGACAGCACTTGGAGAAATTGTAAGAACACTGTCTAGAACTGGAACTTCACTGCCAGGGGCAACAGAAAGGACAGTCCAAGGAAGGTGGGTCTCTCAACATGGACAACTTCTGTTTTGCTGAGGCCAAGGCTTTACTGTCAAGCTCATACTTGAGATACAGCCTGCAGGCTTTATTCTGGCAGAAATCAATTGGCTTAGTCACCATTTTTCTCTTGCTGTCACTGACCTATGTCAGTAAGCAAACAACATGGGGTTTTTGATCAGACAAAGAGGGAGGGGGTGGAAGCTGCTCAAAGAACAGAAAACAATCATAAATGAACCTCTGATCTTAAAGTCTGTTATAAACCAAAAGGAGGAGCAACAGAGAAGGTAGTCGGAAATCCACTGGTTATTACACAAGCTTTCCTTCCCTCAGTGCCAAGATTCAAATTCCACTGGAAGGTTAAGAACAAAACAGCCTTCTCCACAGCTACGACAATGTGCCTAGTTGCCAAGCCAAGAGTTATCTTTGTCACTGCAGTTCAAGATACTGCACTAATGTACCTACACGACCATAGACAATACCTGAGACTCCACTATGTCCACACCTTAGTCCAAATTCAGAGTGTTTGCTATGACTCTTGATCCAGAATATCTCAATACACAGTTCCAAGTCTATGCTAGTCCATCCTGATGTATCTTCTCCCACTGCTTACACTCTGCTGAGTATAAGCATATACCAGGGAGTACTCTTCCTTCCCCACCACCTTCACTGTGGGGATGGGAAGCTGCACAGCCTATGGAGGCTGCAAAGGGAGGTGAGCAGCCACACACTCCAGATGCAATGTCCTTAAGGTAAGCACTATCTGTAAACCTCAGCAGGATCTTGTTCCATAAACACAATTGATCTTGTCACAGTAAGAGTGATATCAACTTGAAACGTAACAATACAATGCTTAAAATTCAGATGTGGTGCCAGTCACGGTAGTTCAAGGATGATGAATGTCACTAAAGGGATGTTTTAGAGAGATGGGGTAACTTATTTTCATGGAAATGTACAATTAAAATGTCCTTAAACAGCAACAAAAGCAAACCCGTAATTGAGTACTTGTGTATTTAATGAACTAGATCACATCATATTTTCCCTGTAGGTTATTGCCACATCCACTTACACAGCCCTTCGCAGGCCTGCTGAAGGCATCAATCAACCTTCCTAATGCAGGATGACTGATTTCACTGGCCATCAAGAATACATTTATATCTCAAAGAACTGAGTAAATCTAACAGAGGGAAGTTACCATTAATTTATTTGCCAGCAAGTTTTTGCCATTTTGCCTTTTGCTTCTCTGCTAAAATGAGTACTTCCATGAATCACACAACGATCCTCTGACATACAAAGCAGTCAATTCCCATCACATTAATAAGTCCGAAGCACATTTTTCACCATGCACACCAATTTTCATCCATGGACTTATCTAGGTGCTATTCACTGTGAGTGGGGATCAAGTGTCTGGTCCACGACAGAGCTGCTAGAAGGCTGGTAGGAATGTCTACGCACTGCCATCTCTTGCAGATCTGGCACAGCAAAAGGAATGTTTTGGGAATATGAGTTTTTAATTGCTGTCTTCCCTATAACTACTTTTCACTGCTTAACCTCAGAGAGTTGAGATGCCCAGAAGGCATGTGGAGAAACTGCACGTGTGCTCTCACAGATGAAGCATGATCCAGGATCACACCCGGATGTTCCTCCGGTTTGATGGCAGCCGCTGAGGGCAGTGAACTGGCTCTGAGACAGAGCTGTCTTCCTTCCGGGTAGATGGAGCCAAGCCAGTGTCATTGAAGGTGCCCAGCATGGAAGAGGAGCATAGACCTATTGGAAGAACTAAGACCTTACTGAGAGGAGAAGTTCTGCTTTTTTTCTTGCTGTTCAATTGCTCAGCAACAAGTGCAGCATGGACAAGATGGACCGATCACTCTCTTCCCAAAGACAGGGCAGGGAAGATCTGGGAAAGAAGTACTGATAGATCCCCTATTTTGGGCCTAGCTTTAAAGAGAAAGGCAGCTTTTAATGCAAACATACTATGCCACTTGTCCCTTCCATATAAGTTTTTGACTTATTGACTGATTTCTGTTAAATGTCAGATCTGGAGATTTCAAAGGGACTGAATTTATATGAGGTTCATTAGAATGGGTGCTAGATGAAAGAGCCTGTCTGCAGCAGCACTGAGGGAAAGGACATAATGTAAGCACAAACCTTACTAGACAGCAAAGAATCCACAAAGGGCATGTCCTGAGCACAGGAAACCTCAGAGCTCACACCATGCTAGACTTCAGAGAGCCTTGCTACAACAGGAAGTGAGAGGAAACCAGCTTTATTAGTCTGGCTGCTGGTTTTCATCAGGGCAGTGCAGCCTGGGTATGCTTTGCAAGGCAGAGTCCTGGTAGTTTTAGAAATCCCACATACAGTTGTGGCATTTCTTTCTATCAGCTGCCTGGAAGGCCTGGAGAACCCAGTGAGTGTCTGCAGCAGTTGGAAGAGCACAGGGACTGCTGTACTAGTGGAAGAAAGCTGCTTAGAGCCTGAGCTGGGTACACAAATACATTAATGCCACTGCCCCAGGTGGGAACCAGACCTGAGCCCAACCAGCAGCCTACACCCCAGGACCCAGATGTCCACGTAAGAAATACGATCTTGACCCCATGCTTGCTCTGGGGCAACTGCCATAACTGAAGGATATCTATACCAAAGGACAGAGCCCAGCCAACCCTCCTGTCCTGCCAGGCCACAGCAGGCCCTGCTTCCGTCCTCAAGCCCCTTCCTAATTCTGGAAGCAGCTCTCTGCTCTGAGACTGTAAAGCAGAAGGCAAGCCTGAGTATGAGGTTTTGAAGGCTGAGGACTGGCAAAGTTTCATTAAAGCAGTCCTGAAGTTTTCAGTTACCTCAACATCTGCCCATATAAATAGAACAAAGTCAAAGTCAACAGTGGTCTGTTTTTATCTTTGCTACCCTTTGATGTCATTGCCCAGAGGGCTGGGAATGCTACTTAGCAGCATCACCACAAAAGCGTAGGTAGCAGGATCTTCTGCATCAATAGCTGATGACTCAGGAATCCAATCTAATCCAGCCTTCACTTTTGGCTGTTTCCATTACCTGGATTTTCAGCACACTGCAAAACCTGCACAGAGTGTTTCGTATCTTCTCCTTGGAAACTGCCATCTGCTTACCTTGACATGGCTGAGTTAATTCCAGGTTTCAGCACTGTGTATCAGCTATAAGCCACCAAGCAAACAAGGCCTGAGGAGAACCTCCCAGAAAGCAGACCGGGGAAGGTATGTTTTAGTCATTGGTATCGGGGGAAAATCAACTTGGAGCTGCTTCTGTCTCACTGACAGCACAACTTTTCCACAGTTACTTGCCAGCCAGTCAACTTCCAAACTAAACCCAGGAGCCAGACTTTCAGGGGTAGGCAGGGTTGCTAACAGAGCAGACTATGAGGCTTCCAAAGCATCCACCCCTTCAAGAGAGACAGAAAAGGAGTCAGGCACTTCACTACCTCTGAAAATCCATATGAGTAACCCCATCATGTAATGAACTAAACCCCTTTGCACATGTGGTGCCTGGTCTCACCCTGTAAGTGTGGGGAACTCCTGCTTCCCACCCAAGGTGTTGCTGCACCACAAGGTCTCTTTCCAGGCAGGATGAGAATGTATTTATCTAGGAGCTACTGTTATTTCTAGACCCAGTGAATCACTGTGCACTGGTAGTAGGCTGGGGGAAACCCCATCTAAGCAATCCTTGCTGTCACAAAAGTGAAATAAGTTAGTTGAACTCTAAGTAAACCAGAGATCATTCATGTTGAGTTAATCTGGCTAAGGCACGGCTCCAGCTCTCTTCCAGGCTGGTAGGAGGCAGAAGACACAACAAGTGAGATCAAAACGAGCTTGTGGTGCCAAATGCTTTCATGCAACACATGGAACAGAATGTCATCCTGCACTAATCTGTGCTATGGTTTCTTATTCATTCCTCTCCATCGGTCTCGGATATACCCAAGCTGCAGATCTTTACATGGACATGCTAAGTATAAGCTATTCAGATAACTGACAGTTCTATTTTTGTCTTTTATTTAAAGACATGATAGAATCTTGTATTGCTGGTTTCCTCTCAGCACCCATGTTCATCATGAGAAATTCCACTCCACAGCAGCAAGAGAGGTAGGAAGTGAATTTTCCCTTAAGAAGTTACTTCTTAGATAAACACTGCTCACATCCTCCTATATAAACTCCCATCTGTATATATAACAGTTATATGTATATATACCAGTTATATGGAAGCATATAGAAATGATTTATAATATTCCTGCTTTCACTAGTCCAACAATCTTTGTAGCCAGCCAGCCCTTTAGGGAAACCCAGAAAATCCCATTCCCAAGAAAGCATGTTCTCTGAATCATACATGGGCAGTGTTGCAAATTTGAACCTGTAGGAATTACTTGTACAATCGATGTGGAAGAATGAGCCAGATCAGTCTTGCTAGTTTGTCCTGTTACTCCACTGGATTTGGGGAAGCTTGTGGCATACAAAGATCCTTTTCTAACCCACCACAATAAAAGGAGTGCTCACCAGAGACTAGGAGACTGAAATGAAAATGTTTTCACCTAGTAATGGATATGCTTCACCCCATGTATCACACAGATGCCAAAAAACCAATTTGTTTTGTCAACATAGGCTAGCATCTACTAACTAGTAAAACAGATAATAATATAGCAATAGTATAGCAATAGAAAATAGTACAGCATCTACTTCTACTATCTGATGCAATGAAGCAGATTTAGCTGGGGTTTCACTTACAGTTTAATCTTTCAAGCTATGTACCTCAAAAGCAAACAGTGTCACAATAGTTTCACAAATGCCAGCCCTTCAAAGATAGGCTCTGGGGACCAAAAGGAGACATTTTCCTGCCTGATCTTCATCCCAGCACGTCACAGATTTTGACATCACGTCCAAAACCTGCATGTAAAACACAACCTTAAGAGTGGGAACACTGCTGCACATACAGGTGCTGAGCTCTTACACAAAGTCCTGTGGTTTTAGTGGAGAAAAGAAAGCCAAAAAAGATACTTTTCCTTTTTAAGATGCTTTACTGTGTGAGAGCTCTTGTTCTCAAGAGGTGAATGCAAAGGGCAGCCTTGTTCCCTTGGGAAAACGTCAGCTCCTCTACTCTAAGAAAGAGTCCCTGCAAAATAAGAATGCAGCACTCGCTCCTGCATTCCTCCCCAGCTTTATGCCTGTGATTGAAAAGGCTTTTTTTCTCTCAAGCACAGAAGTGGGCAAATTACTACCTTCAATTTCTGCCCAGATGAAAAGAACACATCCAAGAAAGCCAGAGTGAAAACTGAAACAACCACACGAGTAGAAAGGCATGTAAGAGTGCATACGGTTGCCTGAACTGCCAGGACAAGCCTGGATTTTCATCTGCAAGTAACAGGGAAGAAATCTAACGGAAGTGGCTGCACTGGGACTCAGGGCTCTTAGCTGCAGCTCACAGCTTCAACATGAATTCACTTCAGTATTTTGGGCTGGCAGCTGAAAATCCCTTTCCATCTATTTTTTTTTTTTTTCAAGTGAGAATCAAAGCAGAACAAAGCATATCAACATCTCAGGTATCCTCTGATCTTACCAGCTGTAGTGGATCACTGTATTTCATAGGCAAGTCTTTCATTCACCATGAGTAAAGGGGCTAGTTAATTAATTTTATTTTTCATATGATAGAATAGTAGATATGGTAAAATACTAAAGTCATGGAGAAAGGTTACAAAATAGAAAAAGCATGCAATTTAGGGTATGCATTGTGGTTCTGCTGCTACTAATACAACATGGGTAGCGGTTTATAACAACTTATCTATTCAGGACTTTCACTCAGCTCTTATGAAGTTTGGAATCATCTTTAAAATTCATTAAAGTGCATTGAAGTGCCAAGGTATGAGGAAGAGATAAGGACAGAAGCGTTCAACATTGGGCACATCAGAGCTTACGTACATGCTCTAGGTGTTCATATACCTGTCCCTCAAGATGCAGCTTCAAGTTTATCTGTCATTTTACTGGGAATTGTAGAGTACTTAATTTCAAAACACAAGCAGTTGCCAGTGCATATTAACGAATATTAGTGCTGACAGAATCCTACCATACAGTCAGACAGGTGCAACTGGCTGATTTTCATGATTCTGAAGCACAGAGATAGGTGGGTTTGTGCACATATTATTCAGCTGCCCAAGGGGAAAGAACAACCAACCCATTGTCTCCATCCAAGAAAGAAAAAACCAACCTGCTGTGGTGAAGACAAACCAGGTTTTAGTAATGCTGTTGGGGATGCTGTTGATGACAAATGCTGCATTCTAGCTCGAATGTGCGGGGTGGGAAGATTAAACGTGCTCTGCCATTTAATAAACTTTACACTAAGCTGGTTTTCTCTGTCTCACTCCCTTATCAAAAGAATGAAGCAAGTTATCAGATATTTCCAGGCATGCTTCAGATATTATTACCGACTTAAATAACATCAGCAGCCTTGCTGCTAGTAAAAGAAAGAAAATGTGAGACACAAGTCAGAAACCCACAGTTTGGATCAAGGACAGTCCCCAAGTTAACTCCTTTTGTTACAAAACCAAATGCAAATTTAGACAAAAAGGGTCATATTTTAGGCATCAGACAATTTCAGCAGTGTGGAAGCAAAAGAAGCACAATCTTCATATATTATTAAATGTGAACCACATACAAAGAAATCCAGTTAATCACAGGGACTGCTGGCACCTTATTGTCCCTGTGTGTCCACTCTCCACTGTGTACCAACAGCTGAGAAATTGCTGGCATAAAAGTGAAGGAGCACCAGAGCAAGCAACACTCCCCATTGCACTTCTACCCAACTGTGGCGATTTGGTATTGGGCCATGCTATTGAATTTGCATGTTTTTTTGACTGTCAAATCTTATGACTGCCTTGTTGCTGCTATATCTAAAACCAGGTTAAATTTTCATGCTATCACACGGCATTTAACAAAAAAAGCCCTTTTTAAATGAGCAGCTAAGCTAGACTTCACAGTAGTGGAGAAAGGTCCTGAAGCATTAACCCACAACACAAAACCAGGATGCCAAATGATGTGCTTATGTGAAGATACGATGCACCTTGAACGCTGCAGGCTGATGTTAGCATAAATTCACAGATTTCTACAATCTACAGATTGTGGAAATTGGATCACTATAGAGGAACAGTATCCTGAACTGCTCATCTTCAATTAGAAACTGCTTCTTGTGTATATTCAAGAATCAAGCCTGTAACAACCTTAACTCTCACCTCCCACAGAAGAGCAAGGAGGAGAGAGAGCAAACTCTTAATGTGTCCCCACAGAACAACTAACCCCCTCCCTGTGCCTGGCTACTCAGAAACACTGCCGTATCCACAGCACGGCTTTTATCAGTTACCATACAATTCTTTGAGTATTCAGCTAGCAGTGGAGATCTGGAGTAGTGCTTGAAGAGATCTCTTCCTTTTCAACTACCTGAAGATCTTTGAAGAGGGAGACTGTATTAATGGAAGCAACAGATCTACATGAGCCAACATGTTGATGTAGGTAAGAGAAGTCTGGTGTCCAGACCAACACAGAGCTGAAAAAAAAAAGCCTGTAAAGAGAATCAAGCACTTGTATACATAAAGGAGAGCAACTGGCAAAAAATAAACAAGATGAGAAGAAAAGAAAAAGCCAATAGATGGAATTAGGGCTTTCAAGTGCATTCAGTTATGGTTTTAAAATGTAACTACTGCATATTTTTGCATAGAAATAATAATGTTCTATTATACTTCACTGTAATGCCAGACTTAGCCTCTATGCTAAGCATCAACGTCTTGTGCTCATTGATACACTCAATGTTCACCTCTTACAAAGGAGGAGGAAAATAATAAAGGCATACACTAGGGCACTATTGAGGATACTGCTGCTTCAGTACAAAGCCTATTATATTATCAAGCACTCACCTATGCATTTTCTCTCTCAGATCTCCCTCTTGCTATTAAATTATACAGACTTACTAGGTGCAGGGAGCACTCAAACTCAGGTGTCCTGGCAGCCCCATCTTGCTAGTACTTGACACTGCTGGCACCAGAAAACAGCAGCTGCTTTTTAAACACATATCTTACTTGCTGTAACAGTGAGATAAGTTCATTCTTCTGCAAGATCATAACTTCCCCATTCATGGTCAACAGCAGGTTTTCCAAGGAGTTTTGCTCCAGGTGAATTCAACAGGGACAACTGTGTCTGACACAGGGGACAAGAGTTGGAGTCTCTTCTTGTCCTCTACTGTGAACTCAACCACAACTGTTCTGGCAAGATAACACAAGGGTAAGGAAAGATACATCTTCAGTAACTTTGTTGTACATATGTAGAGCAAGAATTTTGTCACCACCTTCACTGAGAGGAGGATTAGGCCATTGTGGAGATGTGGGGAAATCAGAAGCAAAAGACTGATCCACTGGGCTGCAACAATCCTATCAAGTAAGATCAATGCAATATTAGCAACAAGCCAGCCACACTCTTAACTCCTGAGCATCACATCACCATTACCGGTCTAACACCATTGGAGCTCACACCTGCTGCTGAAAACAGCTATGGAGAGAGTCCATTTCCCGTAAAATTTATGTCTATCAGGAACTTCTTCCCCTCTCTGCCCTGCTTAATTCCCTGCTATTCATGTTCCTCTGCAAACTCAGGCCAGCATTTCCAACCTCACTGCCTAGAGGTGGGCACCTACATCTGCTTGCACATCCTTCAGCAGCAAGTGCTGAGCTACTGGTAATTCCTGTTGCCAGCAGCTGGAGTTGCAGTGGCTCAGCACCTCTGTAGGAACAACATACTCAGCATTTCAGTGCAGATGTGGCAATTTGAACTTCCACGTGAAAGTCTTGCTCCTGATTTTAAATGTTCCAGAAAGCAAAGGCGAAGAGCACATGGCCACTGGAAAACCAGCCATGGGTGGCCAGGGATCCCCTTGGTTGAATTCCCAAATAACCCTGCACAAAGAACAAAATTAATTTCACTGTGTTCACACTCCTGGCCTCTAAAAGCTCATTATAAGCATGTTTTAGCTGTAGCACTACTCTAAATTGTGCAACAGATCCCCCCATGACTGATGCTTTTACTTTACAGAGAAAAAGGCTGCTTAACAAGTTCTCCCCTCCAACCCTAATTACCTCCAAGTATTTCATTCAGTCTTTCTCAACATCTCAGATGTAGAAATCAAGTTACATTTAATCGGTAGCAGAAAACCTCAAGCTATAGCATGACCCCCCAGATTTCCTCTCTGCTCTGCACAGACTCAGGAGCCAGTTTTGCTGCTGTGCTTATGGCAGCATCTTCAAACCAAATGCATTCATAGAAACCAACCTTACTCTGTAACTGCAGCTACAGTCAACACAGTATTTGGATCTTTGGAGATGACAAGAATCTGGCGAATGTTTGCATTACAGCAGCAATCCCAAGCCTGCAATACAACATATTTATATGGTCATCAGAACTGTAATACATTATTTTCTGTGCTTGATGCTCTTACCCTTAAAAGACTGAAGGAATCTCCTCCCTCCCTCCCCCCATGTTTTACAGAACAGATTTGGGAATTCAGAGCTTCCTGGCATTAGCATTCTAGGATTCTTGTGTTATCTTACACCTGTCTCTTTGCTCTGTGAGCTCCCTTTCACACCTATCTCCAAAGAAAGTTTGAGAAGGACTGGCACGGTAACACTGTGCCAAAAAGCCCAGGAGCTCCAGTGCAAGCCGAGTAGGCTGAGCACTTTCAAGGATGGAGTCAGTAAAGCACAATCACTAGAAAGCAAATCGGAAGACACTGAAGTTTGGTTAAAAGAAAAGCAAAGAGCCCACGCTAAAGGGAGGCACAGATGCACTGCTGGGCTCAGCCCATGCTAACAGCCCCTATCAAAATGGTTTTCAGAGTGAAAAATTGCAGGGATGCCAGACAAACAGGGAGAGCAGCAAGAATCCGTCAGACCAGAAAAAAATCTTTACAATTTGCTTAAAACTCCAATTTAAGCAAGAATCTGGTGTGGTAATACAGCATCCCTCCCCAGCCTGCGACACAGCCTACAGAGCAGAACTGAGCCCATCCATAGCATCCGTCCTTCTGCCCTCCCACCTGCACAGGAACAGAGTGAAAACTGAGGATCTGAGCCCCACTAGAGAAAGAACCCAAAGCAAGAGCCACTGCCCAGATCTCTGCACCCAGGCAGTTGTCCACATGCTCACCTTGCACAGCTAAAGTCCCTGGCTTAAGGAACAGCACTGCCAAACCATCAGAATCCAGACTAGGCATTATCATGCACAGAAAAAAATCATTCCATGCGTTTCCATGGGGATAGTGGTGATGCCATGCTTGGCAGCAGTAGGATAAGGCAGCACACATGATCAGCACACCGATTTCCTTGGAAGCAGAACAGTCACAACACCTAAAAGCCAGGACAGTCTCAAAATGATAGATGCACGTTTCCATTCAGGCTCTAATGCCGAGGCAGGATTTTCCGCAGAGCAGGAGGTAGTAGAGAAGGTTCCTGCTATTCCGTGTCTTGGGATCAGAGAAGTGATCCTTAACTCCTCCCCGGATTTGCTTGTTATAGAAACCCCAGTAGAGGAGGCCCGCCACATCTAAAGAAATGCAAGTCCCACGACTCCTCCCTCCCAATTTCAGAGTGCCATGTAGCATCATCCGACCTCACAACTTCCATGTGGGAGGAACAGGCAAGATGCAAGGGCTGCCTGGTGACACACTCTGCCTGGTGCAGAGTCTTGTGGCAGACACAGGCTAACACCCAGAATGGTGCAGGAAAGGGGGTACAGCAGGGGCCTAGCACGGCTTGCAGAGGACTCCTGCAGTGTAACACACAGGTTTTCTGCAGAGCCACACACACCAGGCTGTGGGCAGAGCCCAGATCAAGCTGACACCTGCAGAACCAGCAGGCAAGCTCCTCAGTTGGAACTGGGCAAAAACAGAGCTGAAAAGCCCTAAAGTGAGACAAAGCAACAGTTTCTGGCTGACCATAATGCCTGACAAGGCTGATGGGCAGTGCTGCAGGGCAGCAGACATCTCCCAGCACCGTAAGAATATCCTCAGAGCAGCAACTGGAATCTTCTTGACTCTATTAGACCTCTGGTGTCTTTTTCTCTTCAAAAATAGAGTAAAGCAAAGCACTGCAGCAAAATTAATAAAAATACAGAATCACAGAATCATTGAATAGTTAGGGTTGGAAAGAACCTTAACATCATCAAATTCCATCCCCCCAGCCAGAAGCAGGGACACCTCACACTAAACCATGCCACCCAAGGCTCTGTCCAGCCTGGCCTTGAACACTGCCAGGGATGGAGCAT
>JBCJKH010023708.1:0-10416 GCA_039877255.1 Loriculus beryllinus | reverse complement strand
CATCCAGCCTGGCCCTGCAGGTCTCCAGGGATGGCTCGCCCACCATCTCTCTGGGCAATCTGTACCAGTGTTTTACCACCCTCACTGTAAAGAGTTTCTTCCTCACACCCAGCCTGTATCTTCTCTTTTATAGAATCATAGAAAAAAACTTAGGAGATTAATTTTTTAAAGAGTTTTAATATTGGTGTAATATTTAACTAGGGGATAATATTTTGTCATTTCTATCTAAGCTATCCCACCAGGATCAATTCACAGGAAGTGACACAAAGTTAATGTATCTCCAGTTTCTACTGCTTCAATTTCTTCACTCTCTGTAGTGTTTTAATTCCTTTAAAGCAAAGCGGTGCGGCTTATGTTCTGTGTTGCAAAAACTCTTTGCAACTTCTTCTGTCTGTGCTAATATTTCAGAAGCAGCTAACTGGAGGATAAAAGTCTTAATATCAATGTTACAATGAATTCCCATTAGGCAGCAGCATATTATAAAACAGGGATCAGAGTGACCTCATCCGTGTGTCCTGCTAAGGATGCCATCCGGCTGCACCAGTGTGCCTGTGGCTGCTGCAGCTTGCTCAGGCAGTCCCCTGCTTGAAACATTAACTCAAATGCTGACACAAAAGCCAATGCAAGGACAGATGAGAAAAGGACTGTGAAGAGGAAGCATCTGCAGGTGCCACATCTGTGCATTTAAAAGACCGGTGGCAGAAGCGTGCCCCTTGTAAGGGTGTGTGCCAGTGGAGCTGCCCAAAATCACCTTTCTCCTTAGCAAGAGCATGCTCAGGTGGGAAGGGCAGTGATGCAGCCATGTAACCACTGACAACGCTGGCCAGCACAGCCAGGACACAAGCCCCGTAAATCTACGGGCATCAGAGCTGCAGCAACCCAAGTGAGGAGCTGCAGCAGGGGCTGAGCCGCCAGCACTGCCAGCTCAGGAGCCCCAGGATGGCTGGAGGAGTCTAAAGGGATTTCACACTCAGTGGGTGTCCTGAGAGCAGCGCTAGGGAAGAGCTCACCTAAAACAATACAGTGACATAGAAACTGTACAGCTCAAATGTAACTGGAAAAGTGACTTGAAATACCATGGGGAAAAGGAGACAGCAGTGAATGTCTGAATCCTGGAAACATCCAGCCAGTGAATCAGCACTGATGGGGACTGGTGCTGAGCTGTGGCTGTAAAGTGAGGATCATGTACACAGAAGGCCATCAGGCTGACAGGGCCTGGAGAGAAGCACATTTCACAAGGCATGGAGAATTGCAGCCAGGACGGTTGTAACTGCAGCACAGGGATACCATGATGTGGGACAAGTAATGAGACAACCTCATGGTGCTCCACCTCAGACCCTGAAGTCAGAGGTGAAAAGTTACAGTCAGCTTTGATCACATCAGTGTGATGTTCAGGGTGTGGGGTTGAATAATTTCCACTACAAGGAACTACTACTGTATGGCTTGCACGGCAAGCGAATGGAGAACACGATGACCATCCATACTTACCTCCACATCTGTATCATCTGTCAGAGCTTTGGATAGGCAGGAAGAAGAATTAATTTTTCACCAGAATCCAGGAACATATAAAAAGCAAACCTTTCCAATGCTTTCAGGGATGCCACTGGAAAATCTTTTAAGAGTTTTGCTAGCTGCGCGACACACGCTAAGATAAAATACACCAAGTAAGCACTTATGCACCGGCATCCTCCTATATTCCTCTCTGCATGTGTGGAAACTGGGTAAACTGTGGAGCACACCGGGACAGATCTGTGAGCGTAGTGACCAGGGGAATGCCGGGGCCCTTATGGGACACAATGAGAGTCAGTGCAGCTGAGGCTGCCAGCCACCACTGCACACTGTCCAACCCTAAGCCTTGCTCTTTCAGGGTCAGACAGAGCAGGCTGCTCACGGATGTGTCCAGCCAGGGTTTGAGCATCTCCAAGGGTGAGACTCTACAACTTCTGTGTGCAACCTGTGCCTGTGTTGAACCACCTGCACAGTATGAACTGGTTTTCTTGTCTGCAGTCAGAATGTTCTGTATGTCTGTCTGTGCCACTGCCTTTGTCCTGTATCACAGCGTATGTTCAGATGCCTACATTCTTCTATGTAAATCCAGAGTCGTTCTCTATATACCATGTAATGGACAAAACTGTTTCTTTGCATGGCTTTCTGCTTCACTGCAGGTAGGTGTCTTAGCAGAACCCAAGGGCTACATGCCATGTCACTGGTGGAAGCCAGATCAAGCCAATAGGTGACAATTTCAACTGCATTCATGTGTGTCCAGTTTATTCATAACTGGAATTCTCCTAGATTTGGCAAAGTAATAGCAGACTCCACAGGATGTGTGTAGTTCCAGCATGGCCTGTCTCTGTTGGAAGAACTTGCTGAAATAATGTCTAGAGGTCTGTCTCGAGGGCATTCTGGGGAGGTAGATGTTATATCCTTATTGCTTTCTAGGTAAAAAAGGAGCAATTAAAGGCCTGGATTGGAACAGGCTCTTTTATAGAGAAATAGAAATTGCAATCCCAATTCTGAGGTTCAGCCCTAAAGGGGTTCTGGAAACAGATTTCTGAAAGAAGCAAGGCAGCTTTTACTGGACACCTTCCACCTTCAGGGCTGCTGAATCCTTCTCTTACCTCTTAATCCCAAAGTAAACTGGCAGAGTGAGGAAAAGAGGTTTATTCAGAAACCAAGTAGGGGCCTGCGGATGCAGCACCTTCAGCATCACTTTCCTCCAGGCCCATAACAACAGCATGTGCAGAGGGCTCAGAGCAGGACAGACCCTTGATGTCTCTCTCCCATCCTCTAAGCTGCTCCTCTGGTGAGCCCCTTTTCCACCCCATCCTGCCGTGCAGCTCCATGCCCTAGAAGTGAGTCTGTCCCCTAGATCCCTACAAGCAAGCCCAACAAGTGATGCTGCAGCTCCTGCATTTCTCTCCAAGTTGCCGATAGACGCCCAGGCATTGAGGAAGGAGCACTTTCTGCTAGAGCTCAGCCAGCTGGGGCTTCATAGAGCAAAATCAACCTGAAACTGCAGACAACAATTCTCAGACAGATCACGGAGCCTTCAACTTCAGAAGCAGTACAAGAGATAAGTGTTAATTTGTGGTTAAGTCCTATTTATCTGGAACAGCACTGCAGGGTGGCTTGGCCTTTCCTGTAGCATAGCAGTTGGAACTGCCAAAAGAAAGAGGCATTAAAAGTTAATAAAAAAGTCTGAAACACACTCATTAAAATACTTGGAAAACTTCACAGTTTGGCTTCATACCATGGAGCGAGTATGTGGGAACCTGACCGGGCTTGCCTGCCTCCCTTCCAGACCGCCTTGACTTCATGCTGCGGAAAAAAATCACCTGGCGTCTGATGGGGTGCTGAAAAGCCCCTTCCATGTCAGAGGCTGTTGTAATTTGCCCTGGAAATGCATCTGAAGCACAGGAATGCGTGAGCACAAGTCCAGAACACGCGCAGGGGAAACACTGGGTGTTCCGCACATCAGTGCATACAGATGCTATTTTATTTAGCCCCCAAAGTTGCAGGGGCTGGTGACTGTCATCCTGCTCTGGATCATCCACCCTCTGGATGGCTGGATGCTGCAGCTATTGCTCCCAGAGCAGGATCTCTGGACACCCCACTGCCGAGCAGCCTGGCCATAGCTGGAGCCATTTCCAGGAAAATCTAGCCCTGTATTTGACCTCCTTGTTCTATTTACTCACCACACTAACTGGGCCAGGTGGAGGGAAGGCCAACAAGACAGGTAGGATGGACTATTTGCATAGTTGTGAGCGGTTTCTATCTGATCGAGTGGAGTGGATTGAACCATAGGTGGATTGTGGGTCAAGAGGTTGTTTGAGTTTCACATTCACGGATGCACTCCCCACAGCCAGTGTTTTTGTTATGCCACTCCATAGCACTCTGCATTGGCTGCTAGGTCATGAACTGAGGCCTGGACCTTGAGCTGCTGAGGATCAGGACCACTGTGGTTATGCATCCATGTGGCACCACGAGGACAAATCCTACTGTGGTTCAGTTAAGGCTGCCCACTTTTTCTCTCGGCCATATGGCCTGCCTGAAGGCGTGAGCTTTGGTGGTGTTAGACACTGATTTACCGACAGCTGAAGCCACCGTTGATCTAGTGCTTAGTTTTAGGGTAAAATTTAAAAGATACATGAAGTACCAGCTTGGGATTCCTTGCCTAATCCTTGTACCTCCTACCCCACCATTCCTCAGGGATGCAGAGCCTTTGGCTAACATTCCACTAACACATTTGGGATTATCCTGCAGAACACTATGTTTATCCTGCTTCCTTCAAAGTGCAATGACTACCTTGGGACCAGCACGTAGTACTGAATTTTACACTCACTGTAGTTTCTATGGATGCAAGGTGTTGGACTTGGTGGCCTTGGCCTTTTCCCTAGATGAGCTCTCAGGGTTTTCAGGTATAATATATAGAGACTTATGGTGATTTTTACAGTAGGGCTTATTTTACTGAGGAATGTAACCTTTTCTTTTGCCTAGGCTGTATTACGAGTGTATGATCACACAGCACTTCTTTAGCAGTGGACTGCTGTTCCCAGACAGGCTTTGGGAGCCTACTGTAGAAGATCTGACCTGCATGTCTGGCATCCTGCAAAATCCCAAGGCAGGCCTATGAGGAGGCAAGTTCAGAACAGGCAGACTGTGCAGGGGCCGGTGGGATCCGTGCAATATCAGGGTAAAGAAGACAGGAGGGAAAGGAATTTTAGCCTCACCACCCATGTTCTCTGCACAAAAAGACTTCTGCTTGAAGAGCACCCTGAACAACCAGCATCTTGCTTAGTTTGGGTGACTGAAGCCAAAACCTCTGTGGAGGAAGCACACCTTAGCATCCTTATATGGCAATGCCTGCTCTTAGGGCAATCCTACCTGTAAACACTGCTACAGGCCTCTGAAAACACATAGCACATAGTATCATGTGTGACCTCTTCACAAGACATCCATAAAGAGGACAGATTCCTGGCAAAACCAAGAGCAGCACCCAGCTTCTCCAGACCCCTTTGCCCCATCCTCTTCCTACACAGGAAGCTCCCTGAAGGACTTCTTGATAGGAAAAGGCTGCTGCTGAAGGGATGGAAAGATGCCCACACAGTGGAAGGTATGCACATGCCTGCCTTCTACAACTTCTCTATTATCAGTAAAGAACAAAGAAATAGCAGATGTATATCTGATGTGTTTACATGAAAGCTGCAGTATTTACTGATGCTTTTAAGGTCATATATTACTTCAGTCAAGCATCGAAAAAAATGTGGAGAATATATTGCAGTTAGTTAGCTAAACACCCTTCCTGCCTGTGGATTGGGTAAGACAGATGCTCACAGTAAACTTTATCTGGGGGACAGGTCAAGGAATTGACAAAATCCACTAACTCAAGGTCACCCATCCACTCAAGGAGTCCCTGCTGGCTAAGCAGCAACCGTAAATCATCACATTTGACACTAATTTGGTGGCCTATGTAAAGCGTGAGTGAATCTGCACACAGTTCCCATGGGAGGAGCAGCTACACAGGCGGTAACTGGTCACTTCTGTGAAGAGGCCCAGACTGCACTGGGCATGGAAAGATAATTTTCCACCTAATTGCTAGGAGTTCTAGTGAAAGCATGTATATACATAGGAGTGGGGCCAAGCGGGCACCATCACTATGCTATTCCAAAATGCTGCAGTGACCCAGTAAGATGGACTTTTACAAATGGGAAACTGAGACAGCAAAAGCAAACTGCCTAAGGGGTTTTGGCAATCCATGGTTTAGACACAAGATATTGCTGAATATTCTTGAATAGAAGTTTAATGCCTCATGCACTGAAACCCCTCCTCAGCAAACGCACTCCCAGGCTGTGTAGTTAAAGCTCCCCACTCGCTTGCTGGGGTGTGAAGAAATTACGTGTATGGCCAAGCTGTTCCCACAGTCAGCTCTGAGGTGAAAGGTCCTGGTTGGTGTGAGAGGCAGGCTACAACTGAACAGACCCCTCCCATCCAGCAGTCGTCCTGTCATGGTGCTACTTGATGCCTCCTTGGGAAAATCCGGAGAAAAAGCAGACAGTTCTTTTTAATCCTCCAGAATGTGAAGTCTGAAGCCATTGTGCACTGTTGCATCCCAGTTATCATTCCTGACTATCCACAACACATTAAAACTATGATGTGGTGTGAGCCAGAGCAAAGTTTTTTGGGACCTACTACGGCAAAAATAGAAACCTCCTACGCTAAATGAAAGGAGTGCTCTGCATGCACTGAGACGTGTGAGAGAGGTTGCTTGTAAATATTCTCTGCATCTGCGTAGGAGTTGTATGGAGGAAGACCTCCAGCATCAGAAAAAGGAGATAAATAGTACTTTATTTGGCTGAGCCTCTGGGGAGAAGGGTTTTAATATGTGCTAGAAGGAGCTGGGCATTTAAGTTATCAAACTGTGTCCTGATGAACTTAAATAATAAAGGCCTGAGGTGCTCTTGCAGGTTGCTGCCTTGCACAGCTCCTGCTCCATGAGGAAGGTTTCAGAAAGGTCAGGAAGTGTCTCTCGGTGTATCTTTTCTGTCTTCACTTGGCAGCTTTCAGTGCTGCTTAGCTAGAATCTCATAGCAAGGAGTCACAGATTTATGTGTGTAGCAAGCTTCCATTAGCTGGAAATGCTCGTCCCCGAAACACTGGGAAACAATTAAGCTATATGAACAACATTGCTGAGTCCTGCCCAGTCTGGGCTAATCCCCACTGCTCACGAGAGGACACGCGAGCGGTGCTCATGCACGCAGTGTGGAGCTCACGTGCACACACCCAGATGTGCGTGCATGGTAAGCGGTGCTGCCAGCACCTCCTCATCAGCGGCTGCTCCGTGCTTCCTCCTGCACCGCTCCTTACACCCTGCCAGCCTCTGCCTCTTTCTCCTATGGCTCCAATTCTCCTATGCTGCCTCAGGCAGTTTCATTCACTTTCTACTTATCTGGAGTTTATATCGTCAGCCAAAAAAGTTCAGGTGCTACCAAGAAAGAGCGGGGGAGGAGTTATTTACTTTCCTTTTTCCAAAATTGAATGAATGTGAGCAATTTTTTAATGTGATTTATGCAAATGCGATTTCTTACTCTTTTACATTTTTCTTCCCACCAATGCTAGTCCCTGCAGTTTCCCCAGGGCCAGAAAACATGCACTTGTCTCTGGGGTTTTGACAAATAGTTCAATAATCCAATTTAACAATTTTCTTTTTTAAAATCAGACAAAATCCAACATCTTGGATAAACCCCTTCAAACTAAAAGCCATACATTTGATAGGGGATAACTAACCAAAAATAGCATTATGAAGGGGGAATTTCAGGCACAGAATCACAGAATCGTAGAATAGTTAGGGCTGGAAAGAACCTTAAGATCATCTAGTTCCAACCCCCCTGCCATGGGCAGGGACACCTCACACCAAACCATGTTTATTCCATAAGGATTTAGTGACCAATACCAGGCACATCCATCTTAGAAAAAGGACTGAGTATACGTAAGCAGTTTATTACATGAGTTTGTTCGTTAACTGTAGAAGCTTTCTAGCTTCAGCAGGTCTGAAAGCTCATGAACATTAAATCTGAATTAACATCACCAAGTGTCTTTGGTTATAATTCATCTTAATCTTGGCACACCATGGAGAGGCCCAGGAGCTCGCAGAGGTGTGCCCAGCAGCTGTGCAAGCAGCTGGACAAGAGCAATGGGAATATGCCCAGTTGTGTGGAAGGGGGTGGGAAAACTGAAGCCAGCTCTGGGAAGAAGGATCTCTACTTTGTTGTTGTTGTCCACCTACAACAGATCTGCTGATACAATTAAACTGCCGGGTATGAGTGCAGCCTAAGCAGGCTCCCCACATAAAACAATGGAGCACATTGCTGGTGTAATCATGTGCCATTGGAACTGGGGATTTGACAGGTTCACTTGCAAGCTGGGTCTTACTAATACCTGCAAGGATACAGTCATGCAGGATTTCTCCTATCGTTAACATCCCCTCCTACTCTGATCTTTGGACACTGATTTCTGTCACATTTCTGGATAACCTGTTTGTCTCTGAGGTGGAATGGAACTATGAGCCATCCTGGTACCATAGGGGACACTGCCAAGGAAGCATGGGAATGTCCCTTGGGCTTCATTGTACTGATGTCTGCAATTTAACTACAACAGTATCTTCCAGTGGTCTCTCCAGAAGGGGAAGCAAGATCACCTTTGAAACTATAACATCCTGTACTGTAGACATGTAACATTAGTATACCTATATTTGAACCTAGACACCTAAGTGTTCAAACCCAGTTGAATGGGGCTTTGAGTAACCTGATCTTGTGAAAGATGTCCCTGCCCAACTCCCAAGGGGAGTTTGACTGGATGACATCCCCTCCAACCCAATCATTCTGTGACACTATGGTTCTATGACCTCCTCCGCACCCCTGTGCTCATTTTGGACACCTATACACATAAATACACGAGCATGCACATATACATGTGCAAGGATACAGGCATACACTGGCCAAAATGACTTCAGAAGCACCAGCACAAACATGTGCAAATATTGGTATGAAAAAAATACATAGCATGTTCTTTTTCCTGCTTCTTCAATGCAGTCACTGCTGGTATGGCATGCCAGTATCCATCGGGTCATTCTGAGCCCTGCATGTGAACACACACACCCTGGAAACAGCACTGGCTGAAGAGCGGAGAGGATTTATGAATCAATGTCCATTGTGGCTCCTTCAGTGGCTCTAAAGCAGGAGATGCATCATTTCCTCCTTGCTGCTGTGATATTCCCAGAGACTTGGGTGTTTCAGGAAGGAAGGAATATTTCTTAAATTGACTCAAGGACAGCTGTATGCTTTGACTGATTGCTTGACATTTCACATCTTCAAAACATGTCCTACTGGAAATAACAGCAGCTCATAAAGAACTCGAAGATGAACGGCAAGAAAGGACCTCTGCCCTGAGCCATGATGTCAGTTATCATAGGTAAATACATAATACAAATGCTCGTACACAAGCCAAGTACCATTTAAAACGTGTTAGGTTGCTCATCCCATACTGTTAGAAGTCTAATCTGCTGTCTTGATTTATCTGTGGTCAGCTCTGTCTTTTACCTTTGGTCTTACCTCATCTCTGCCCAGACTGAATGCTCACACCTTTTGATGGGCAGCAGTTACAGACCCTTCACCTCGTCCTGCCAGCTGAAACAAGCTTTTCTACCCCCTGCTCGTTACTGATGCCCTTCTCCGCACCTCCCACAAATCCCTTACGAATGCAGGCAAACACAGTTTGCCAAACACTCAAAAGAGTTGTGGACCAGGGCATTAAACCTGCCCTTGCTCACTGGTCAGCCTCACATTCTGTATGCACTAGAACTATGCTTCCTGTATACCAGTGGCTCCTACTCATGCTGTGACTGACTAACGCAGCATGACACAGCTTGTGCACCAGCTCCAGCACAGCACATTCCCATTCAGCCAGTTGTCTTCTTCCCATGGTAAATAGCTGTTCTCATAGCAAAGGGTGCCCAAGAACTGAACACTTTTACCCTTCCAGAAGCCATCTTAGAACCTATAGCCCTTGTTCCATCCCTGTGCATTGGAGAAGGAATTGGGAAAATGCATTATCTTCTTGCAGTGCCTGGCTAGAGTTTCTGCCTCATTATTTGGGGGGAAAAGGAACATGCAACAGAAGCTGGAGCGGCTGTCATGTCCAGTCAAGGGGAAAAGGAGTGCTCTCAGGACAGCCTGTCTTCTTGCAAGTCTGTTTGTGCAAGGAATGACAAGAGTGTGGTCACAAAAGCCTGAGCCACAGTTGTTACTGCCACAGCCTATGAAGGAAGAGAAGGAGCTCTGCTCTGGCTGCCCCAGCGTGGCCAGTGTATGTACCCAGCCAGAGTCGATGAGAGGGGAGGCTGCAGTGCAGACCTCGGACTGTAGAGAGTGAGTGCCTGCACTGGTCTGGGGAGGGAAAGGTGCACAATGGGCAGGGCTGCACTCGGTGCTCACTGGTGCACGTCCTCCTGCAGCAGGGGCTGAGCTGCGGGATGCAGTTAATAGGCTGCGAGATCTCAAGGAAGCTGAGAGGAAGCAGGACTGCTTGCTCCAGGCCCAAACTGTGCAGGTGCCTCAAGCTTCCCCTCTGGAAAGAGGGAGGAATGAGACTGTTAACCCGGGAAGCTGGCAGTTAGTAACAAAAAAACCCCAAAAAAACAAAACACCACCAAAAAAAGCAGGAAGAGGACAGTCAATAGCAAGTGGCTTCCTCCTAAACCTGTTGTCACCACCCAGAACCGCTTTGCTGTCCTGCAGGGGGCTGATGAGGAAACACACTTGCATCAGGAACAGCCACAGGTGCACTGCTAAAGAAGATCTCTACTGGTGCTGCCAGGAAAAAGCGGCGGGTCGTAGTAGTGGGGGACTCTACTTTGAAGGG
>JBCJKH010023706.1:11601-23996 GCA_039877255.1 Loriculus beryllinus | reverse complement strand
ATCCATCAGAAATACCATGCCTGGGACTCCACATCTTTAGGATTCTGAGGGATCCCATTTTGGATATTTTGAGGTAAAGGGTTTGGGTTTTTTTGCGGTTGTGTTGGTTTTGTTAGTTTTTAAGTATGCAGTATTTTCACACACCAAAATCCAATGAAACTGAATAAAGCTGTTTTTCTAGTTCACAAAGCCATGACACAGACAAGTACCATTATCCAACATGCACATTTCCAACAGAGCAGGAAAAACAAACACTGGCATTTCTGCAATCAAACCAAAAGTGTCAAGCAACTACTGAGCAACTCTAAATCACTTTTCTGGTTCTACACCTGCAGTGTCAGCTCAAGCACAGATCACTCCTTATTGCATACCCAGCCTATTGTCTCAAATGACTTGAATTCAATGTCCCTTCATTTTTTCGGCCCGCTGCCAAAGCAGAACTCTGCTGCCGCACCCTGCAGCATTCCTGGTTCTCAACAATACAGAGAATTGAGAGCAGCCTCTAAACCAAGACTCATTCCCGCACAGATACAGGCTTTTTTAGTCATCTGAGTATCTTGATAAGTAACTTCTCAGAGTGAGTCTTACCTTGGCATAATCCCTGAGTTTTAAAAGGCTGCAGCAACACAAAAGCAAACAAAACAGTGGAAGGATAAAGAGTTTGAAGGTAGTTGGTAGGTAACTGTCTTTGCTCTTTTTGGACTACAGTAAGACAAAACATGTCAAGCTCAAAGGAATCCAATAAAAACAGACACAAAATAGTCTGTGTTTTGGATGCTGTCTATGTTAAGAAAAAAAAAATACAAACACCAACACAACAAACCACAAATAAACCCCTTTGTGTAGAAGACATCTTTCCATTAAAACATTCCTGCCAAATTCCACATATATTTTGGCATTCAAGTAAACCAACCAGAATTTAACAAGGAATGTGTCAGCAACCAGACTGTCCCAAGCCATAGAAGCTAACAGGTGGAAACTGGATTATGTGTATTTATAATCAACAAGCAGAGAACAGATCACCCCTTTTGTTTCTTCTATGCCACTCCTCCCTTTTCAACACATGTCCACAACTCCCCTTTTCCCCACACATATGGTATTACAACACAGCTCAGATTATGCACACTGAAATCTTCAATCAAGAGAGCTGATAAATACTGATGACACAAGATATTTAATGTTGTCCTCAGTGGAAGGAAAAGCCCACCTTTAAGAACTCACAGTTGGGAGATCTGCAGGTTTGCAATTTGCTTTGATATGCTGCTTATAGAGTTAGAAATGTATGTTAGTGCCTGAGACAGATAAGACATTTCAGAACAATTAAATCTGGAAGAAAACAAATCCTAAGGCAAGTAATTTTAATGATAACAGGAAGGACATGAAAGATAATACAAGAGCACCAGCAGTCTAGTTAAATATGCCAAGACAAAACAAGTAATCTCTCCTTGTAAGTATCTGTTTCTACATAAGCATTCCCTGCCCACCCCACTCCTCAAAAAACTACTACAGAGAAAAGCATGTTAATATTAAAGACTTATAAGTGGCATCTAATCCTTTATTTTACCTTTTGTAACAGCTTTTATTCTTCTGGAACCGTTTGAAACACTGAAACACTATGTGGAGATTTAAGTACACACCACTCCCTAACAGCTTCCTCACTGCATGTTAAGCCTTCATTTAGAACAGGAAGCTTCAGGAGAAATCATCTCCAATGATGCAGGGAAAAAAAAGTATTCCCAGACATCCCTAAATACTGATAAATGTGACTGCACCAGACTGAACAGCCATTTGCAAAAACAAATCCAAACACCAGTGACTAACTACTGCGTATCAGGGGAAGGAAACAAAGGCTGCAACAAGCTGGAGCAAGGTAAGCTAGTACAGATGCCAAGCAGTCTAAACCTTCTGGTCTATACCAAAGACAGCCTGCAAGAGCTATAAGAGGAAAACAAGCAGCACTGACGGTGGCATAAGACTACATTTTCCAGTGGTTCAACAGTCTACCATGTTGAAATATAGCATCTATATCTCAAGTTTTGAAGCTTCAAGTAGGAATCCATGGTTTTGTAGGAACAGGCATGCAGGATGAAGATATTTTTAGAGAAATATATCCAAATGGAATTAGAAAGATAAAAAAGCCTTCAACACTGACAAAACACAAAAAGCAAATTGCAATGGTGAAAAACATAATACATTTTGCATTTTGAGTAAATCATCTTTCTAATACCATCAACAATAAACAGGAACAATTTTCACATATTATTTCTCAACACATTCTCAGAAAACAGAAAAGCATGTACAACACAACTTCATCCAAGAAGCATGCATTGATCCATGTTGAATAATTTTCTGCCAATTCAGCACTTACAGACAAGCTTGAAAGAATATACGTTCCAGAAGGGAAACAGGAGAGGATTTTGAAAAGAAACAAACAGAAGACCCCCAAACCACACTGTCCTCAGAGATGTCACTATCTCTGCTTAAATCTAGAAAGAATGTGCCAAGCAGCATTTAACAAGCCAAGTATTTTGCTTTGAACCTTAACTGAAAGGGAAGGATCTCTGTCTCAGAAGCATCCTAGAAAACTGGTTTGGTGCCAACAGTCTTGGGCCCCAAGTCATCTGCTGCTCATCCTGATACCTGTGCTGCAGCCTCAGAGAACCCTTGGAGCATCACCCACTGCAGGGCTTGGGCAGATATGAGGGCATTGTTCAGGCAGACCACTCACTACTCTGAACACCAGCACACCATGCAATGTGTGGATACTCCATGTTTCAAAGCTTTGCATGAGTCAAATCCCCATGTAAAGTCAATTGTTTCCTTAGGAAAGCTGCCTCCCCATCCCAAACCAACCCAGGCTGGGTTATGGGACTAGACAGATGCAAAGGCTGGTGGTGAAGGAGGAGAATCTTTGAGGTTTGGAGAAGCTCAGAGATTATTTTGCAAGCCTTTATCAAGACAGCTCTTTTCCACTGACTTACATTATGGGAGTGTAACACCATACATTACACTTGCTTCAGTGCTCTATTGGAGTATCAGTGTCAGGAAATAAATATATTGTATTTCTTGTTAATTAAAACCAAAGCAGCTTCATTCTTTAGCAAACACACTGCAAAAACAGAACCAAAAAATTACTGTGCCGGTCCCATGATTTTAACCTTCTACACAAGCTCCTGAAAATAAGCATGAAGCAAAGCAGTATGCTGTAGGAAAACACCTACTCTCTTTAAACATCAAGCATATGACCAGCCCCCCAAATGGCTACCACACCAGTTCTTCACTAAATGAAATAGTTTATTCTGCAAGGCACAGAAAAGCCATCTACACCCAGTGGAATCATCTTTTATGTTTTTTCCCCAAATGAACAGCAACATGCTATGATCTACTGGCTCCCACTTCTTCCCAAGACACCTCCTGGCTTAAGCTACTAAGAGAAATCACCTAAAACAAAGGCACGTGCCAGATCTGCCAGTCTGCTGCTGCTTCTCTGGTAATAGTCTGACCTGAAAGTAACATAGCCCAAAGCCGCAAAGGAAATGAGCACAGCAGAGAGTGGTTCATTTCATCCACAAAACAAGAAAACGCAGCAGGTTAGACACTTTCATGGCTTATGCCAGGGTATGGGGAAATCTTAGGATATAGGAGGATTAGTGACACTTTCAATAGAAACAGCTCCCACAGAGATATTTGCCAGCTCTTGTTGTCTTCAGATACCATCGATTCTGTAGAAATGTCATGCTTAGCTATGTCAGCTACCTGTATCTCAGAACAGTCCTTCATAAAATCTTTCATAGAAAACTTGTTCAGTCTTCACTGGAAGAGAATGTTGAGCAGAGCTTGAAAACACAGCAAAGATGCTAGGAGACAAAGCAAGCATTAGCGTCCCACATTAAGTGTTCTGCTGGGAAAATGTCATGCTACATATCCACAGACATGTTTTACACTAAGACAGAAGTCCCATCTCACTTCACATTCTACGTCAAACTGGTATGAGCTTTTTATAACAGGTGTTCATAGATAGGTCACAAACAAATCCTTCATAAGCAGAACTGTTGTGCATTTTGAGGTAGCGATGGATGCTGGGCTTTTGTTAGAAGCACAATGTACCAACCCATGAAAAAAGCCATGCAGCACAGGGTAGGTTGTTGGGGTTTTTCTAAACTAGTCATTTATCTACTATCCTGGGAGAGTGGTTAGGTCTGTCTTAACCACAGAGTGCCAACTGCATAACAGCATAGAGAGATCTCTGTACAGGAAGGACTTGAGAACATGCCTTATTTTCATTAGTACAAACTGCTGACTTCACTGGCATATGTGAAATAAAAGGTTACAGGTATCCAAATATTGGAAGGATAGAAATAAGCGAGAATCTCCCCATATGACGTTCCAAACAGTACTGATAGCAGAAAGTATTAAAAAAAGAAAAAAAACCAAACCACAACAAAACAAGCATCAAACAAGAAACCAACACAACCCTGATCAGATTCCGCCCCAATCACTGCAAAAGGACCATCCATCAAATTTGTTTTTCCTTTATTTCACGGAATATGACACTGCAAAACAGCAGTGATCACTGCTGAGTAGCAGAATATCAGGTGATGATTTTGTTTGGTTTTAGGCACAATAGATCGGTATGTGGAATGTTTCACAGATGTAACAACAAAATTTTCCCCCATGAGAGACAAGCTGAACCCTGCAGGGACCCTGCCGCTTACTCTGTGGCTCTCTTCTGGTTTTCTTCGGAGCAGTTTGCCAGGAGAGCTGGCAGAGGGGTGCGCTAAAGACCCCCAGCACAAGCAGCACGGTGCTGAGAAATGCTCTGCACTGCCTCCTGACACAGCACACGGCAGAGAATTGCCGCACTCAGCAGCTCCTGCTAAGCTGGGTTTTACACACGCCCTCATGTTGCAGCCCAAAAAGCAGCTGACAACCAGAGTGAAGAGTCTTTTATCCCCCTTTCTGGCAATATTAACATGAGGTTTACAAACTGGCTAGAAAGATTTGCTTTTGAAGTTCTCCTTTCTAAGCAGGAGACACTTAAAAAACAGTTTCAGATCAGCACTAAACAAGAAGTGGTCACTCTAGACATAACAGAAAAAGGAAGTGAAAATACTGTCTCCTTCACAACTAAATTCCTAAATATTTTACAACAGGGATGGGGGAAAGGGCTGAAAGCCCTCTCTCCCACAAGCATAAACCAGAAAAGTATGCTCATGGGGAGCACCCCACCAGGTGCTGAGCCTCTCTGCATCCTTCTTTTGCAGATGCTCAAGAATAAAAGCACTCAGAGGAACAGGAATAAACATGATGGAGCCACATGCCAGAAGACTGCCTCAGTTGCTCACTACAGCAAACAGCTCCATTCTCTCCAACAAGACCATAAGAACCAAGCCAGCTAGAAAAATACATTTTTAGGTATGTCAGAGAACACAATCAATCAGGGAGTCACCTTGAGGTTGCAGAGGAGCAGAAACATAAAATGAAGCTGCAGTCTGTTAAGACTGTCAGGCAGCTAACCGCAAAAGAAAGTAGTGGATTTACCAGTGCTGCCTCTTCCTGCAGATGAAATCCATCTAAAAGGTTTTATATTCTAAATTTTAAGTAGATTCAAAGTACAGTGGGTTTTCTCTGTTTTAAATAATGGAAAACTTAAGGTAAGACATTTTAATCTTCCATACTTCACTGTGTTTGCATGTGCAAAGCTCATGAAGACGGATGGAAGAAGCCAGAACATAAGACACTGGGTCAAATGTCAACTTCAAGAGGTTTAACTGGTTTGAACAGAGCTTGGACATTGCTCTAGGACTTTCCTGATGAAAAGCTCCAAACCACACAACACAGGCATCATAGAAATATAGCTTTATACAGGGCGCGAAAGATTCCTGGGAAACTCAAGCCTAAGTTCTCAAACTTCCTTCATTGCTGATTATTTTCAAGAAATATCATCAACTAATGTTACTTAATTTTTGTGGAAAAATCTGCTCAAGGCCCTAGGAAAGTATAACAGGAACGATGGTGGGAAGTTCAGAAAGAAAGCACTTTTGCTGAGAAAGAAAAATAAATTTATTTAGACTTACTAGTTAGAGAAAACCAGACATTTTCTTTAAATGAACTATCTTATTTTTTCTTATAGGATGACAAAATTCCTCTGGGAGGGGGACTGATGATTTTGTTTGGCTTTCTTAAATTTTAACAGAACCCCTTTCATTCCAATATATTATAGAACAAAAATAAAAGCTGCATTGCAGTGTTTTTCAAATGCTACAGGAAAACAACCAAAAAGGTATTTGGTGCTTTTTGCTTCAAAGAATGTTTTCAAGAGCTTTTGAAGACTAAACTCCTTCTTTTCTAGAAGGAAGTCTACTCTACATTCTTCCACCAGAATTGGAATTCCTTGCCCCTGCCAAGCATTATTTATTGGATGTTGGATTATTTGTTATTTGTTGGAGCTGAGCAGCCACCTTAAACTAGTAAATAATAACAACCAGTACCACTTTCTACTGACATACTGCAGTGGCAGCCACTGTAGGTCAAGTTACACCAAAGCTTGAAAAATATGGAAAGATCTTCATGCTCATTTACACTTACAAAACTACAAATACCGTCATGGAACCCCAGCTGCATGGCTTCTCTTTGAAAGAAAGCAGCTGTATCTGAGGATTTACTGTGCTCGTTAAGATTACTAAAATGTGTACCTAAAAAAAGACCCATATTTTGCCCTGTGAAGGGAAAGGAAAGGCATACTCCAAGCTTTTGATTAGATTTTCAAGATGACAACCCCCGAAAATTACGCTACCAAATTGAATACACATAGAAATACTTCTATATTTTTATACAAATAACTACATGCTTTTCATCTTGTTTCTAACTATGTAGAAATTTACAGTTGCTGTTACCTGTCCTTTTTACCTTTACTACAGGAATTCTCTCCTGACTGCAAGATAAAAAATACCTTTTTCAAAGCATTATCGTTACTGTTTTCCTAGACAACAGATACTTCATAGACAAAGACACATTACATACTTGCACACTCACTTATGCAGGAAACAGTTTTAAATTTTACTTCTCCTTAAAAGATTATGTTGTTAAGGGATTTACAGTAAATTTATTTTAACCTACTTCTAATATATCTGTTTATTTATTTAAGGGAGGAAGGGGAACTGCTGACATTTGTTTCTTAAACATCCATATAACTGTGCTACAGTTAGGCTTTAGTTCCAAATATTTGTTGACCAAAGACAGCCCTACACTGCTGAGTTTGACAACCAATTTGATTATTCTGCTGTTAGCAAACTGTGGTGGGTGCTATGAGTTTAACCTTCCAATAAGGAAAAGTAATATGGCCAGAAGGAAAACATCTAAGAAAAACATATTAAGAAAAACAACTTTGGCCATTCATGTCCAGAATTGACCGATTCGTTTCCTTGCTTTTCTGCAACTATTTTGCAACTTCCAAGAAACAAGTTCCTAATCAAGTCAAGATTTTAATACAAACCTTAACAGATCATACAAGCATTTTGCTCGTTTCCTTGGAATATCAATTAACTGTAGGATCTCTTTATCATACTACAGTATGGATCTTAGTATTGGTTTAACCCCAGTAGACCAATATATAAAGGACTAAAGAGAGGGGCTGGTTAGACCAAAAATATAGCTTATGTCTGAGAAGATGGTACTGCCTATGTAGACCCACCAAATCCAGCACCGGCTAATTCCTGAACCCATAAAGAGACACCCGCTTTGGAAAGCTTCAGCTCCAGGAAGGACAAGTGAAGGCGCTTTCCCTGCGCCATGTTAACGGCTCGGCAGAGAAGCTGCATCCCGAGCCGCGTAGGGCCCTGGCACTCGCACGCTTTGTTCATTTTAAAGCCTTTGCTATTGCGAACAGGCTACCCGTGTAAAGCGCTGGGGAACAGGGGGCTTGGGGCTGCTGCTGCAAGAGGGCACCGAACTGACGTTTAATGTTTGTTTGTAAACGAAAAGGAAAAACTTCAACTCGCGTGGGTCACCGCGCCTGAGGATTCTCACACCGTAACCCCGCTGCTCTGCAGAGACCAGCCAGCACCGGCGCATCCCGCCCTCCCGCCCGGGGCCAGCACAGCGCATCCCCGGCCCTACGGAGCTGCTTGGCGCTCCGGGGCCGGCTTTGTCCGCGGGTCGGGGGGTGCTGCTCGGCCCTGGCGCAGGGGATCCCGCCGCAGCCCCGCGAAACTTTCCCCCGGCGGCTGCCGCAGGGGCGCGGCGGAGGCGCGGGCGGCCGCCCCCGCGGAGCGCGGCGAGCATGCCCAGTCACCGGCATGACATCAGCGCCGGCAGCGGCGGCCCCCGCGCACCCCCACCCCTCCCGGAGCCACCCCGGGGGAGCCCAGACCCCCTGACCGCGGTGTCGGGGAGGGAACGGGGGGGCAGAGCCCTGGGGAGCACCACGGCCCATTCCTCGCTCCGCCGCCGCGGGAACAATGGGCGCGGGGCCCGCCGGCGGAGGGAGAGGGGTGGTGGGTGAGCGAGCGGCGGGACCTTCAGGGAGGGACGCTCACTCCGGGGCTACGGGGAGGAGGGTGGATGTTCGTCCCGTCACGGCACCGCGCAGGCGGGGGAAGGATGCGGCAGACTCACCCCGATAACAACCGTCTCGTCGCCCTTGAATTTGGGGATGAATTTGTCCCCCCGGAGGATCTCCGCCTCGTTGAGGGGCCGGAACCGGCACATCACCTTGATGCTACACTCGGCGGGATCCGCCATCTCGGCGGGGCGGTCGCCGGCCGCAGGGAGCGAACGCTCCGCCGGGCAGGTGCCGCAGACGCCCTGCTGCCGCCGACCGGGCGGGGCGGGCGGGGCGGGACTAGGCGGGGCGAGGAGCCGCTCAGCGCCGGCCGCGGTCCCCGGCTCGCCCCCCTGCCCGGGCGCGGCTGCGCGGAGCCGGGCTGCGCGGAACGCCCGTCCCCATCAGCGCCCCCGGGGCTGCTCCGCAGCCGCACCGCAGCGCCCGCGAGGCCTGACGGGAGGCGTAGTCCGCGCGGCAGGTGGCGGGCGCCGACGGCTCTAACGGTCCCTAACTGCTCCCCTCAGCGGCGCCCACCGCACAGCCGCTAACGAGAGAGAGGCAGGGAGGAACACACAGACCGCCGACCGCTGCCGCCAGGTCAGCCCTTCGTCCGTGGTAGCTTGCGGTAATCAGCTGCAGGTTATGGCTCTCTAATCTGAGGCAGGGACTATGCTCATGCTCGACTGTGGGGGTGTCACAAACAAAAACGGACAGCAGGGCACAGGTATCTCCTTTCCGGTTGTCTGTATTTGCTCCAGTTTTAAGGGTAAGCTTTGGGTTAGGCCTCCAGCTGCTGCTACTCTCTCGGTGGAGACACCGGCCCGATTTATAACTAGGTTAAAGAATATCTAGTCCCGGAATGTCATTATATTACCCTTATTTTCTGTGAGAAAAAGCCGAAGCAATAGCTGGGTGGCGCTTTGACCTCATTAAATTTACAAGCAGTTTGTCACGATGCAGGCAGTGAATCAGCATCTGGAAAAAACAGTGTCTGCAGCCAGTTCCCACACATTGGGGTGCTCTCCTCCTCCTTCACTGACAATGTTTCTTCCCTATCTGCTAAAAATACCTATAGCTCACCCTCCTGTGTCAAGGCTAGAGCATTTCACTACATTAACGTTGAGATAGTCTAATGTCTTCTCCTCCTCCTCCATCACTTTCTCCCTGCAAGAATCTACACCACTTAAAGATGAACCCAGCAACTGTTGATGGTTTCTAGGAAATTGCAGGCAAGTTCCCTGGACTTCAGGAACTCCAGAAACCCAGTTCCTCCAGAGTACCAGTTTCATTAAATGAGCCTCGGTCATGCAATTAAGATTACAGTGGACAGTTCTTTAATGTTTCTACAGAGATTTCCCTTTCTTCTAGCCACAGCAGTTAAGCAGTTGTCCTCAGTACCTGCAATGGATGCAAGAAGAGCAGGCTACAAAGGCTCTCCATGCCCTTCTTAAAAGCAATTACATCAGGGAGAGTTAGCAATGTGCAGCATGTGATAAGACATTATTATATAATGTGATTTATTCCCAGGGATTACCAATTATCTAGCCCTTTTATTTCTCTTATGTTTCAAGCTTTTACCCTGAATATCCAATTAGGTAGTCAGGACAAGTAGGGGCTTAGTCATAAAAGACAACCTTTTCAATTAATTAATCCTGATTTTTCTCCATTACCAAGAACTCCTTTTGGAGCAAGATAGGCAAACTCTATTCTCCTATTAGAGTAGGTATAATTGCCAATCAGTAAGAATGCACTGCAGAGATGTCTTTTCTTAGCCGTTGTGTCACAAACAGTATTACTTTGTACTGTAGACAATACCATATTGTCACAAAGCTGCTATTTTTACTACTTATTACCAGATTACTGGGTTAAGTAGCCGAGTAGGAACATTAGTTTTCAGCCAGATTCAGGAGGGATCAAAACCTTGAGCTTGCAAGCTTCTTCCAGACTGTTCAGAATGCGTGATGGAAGATACGATTCACAGCGTATTGGGATACTACTTCCTATAAAACATGAACTATCAAGATACAGAAAAGCAGTCATACTTTGCTGGTGTGATCTTAAGCATTATTAATTTCCTTAATTTCTGAAACTATGCCTTTCTCAAATCATGTACTTACATGAACCACCACTATAGCTGTAGTTCTCTTGGGTTTACTGAGCTACAGTGCACCAGAATGCAAGAGAGTTTTCTCAAAAGTTAAAGCCAACCTTGATGTCATCTCGTTTTCCCACCTTTCCAGCAAGTTCTCCAGCTAAGTGCATGGCTTAGATCACCCTGGCACATTAGATATGGTTTGACAGCAAGTTTTGATTTTTCCTGAAGAAATTGTTAAGCTGAGCCAGTGTCAGCTGGGGCAGTTCATTGAATAGCTCCAGGTGTCAGAGGTCTCCAAAAGGAATAACAAATCCTTTCCTCAAAGACTAGGGTGAAGGGGGGGCAGTCATAAGAGAATGATGAGTTTCCATTTCCCTGTAGACGAGCTGCCAATATAGCCAAGCTGTTCAGGCTGCAGGAAAAACAAGAAGGGGGTGTGTGATAGAGTATGTTATGAAGAACAGTGGAATGAGGATTCCAACAGAAAGATAGCCCCACAGAAATCAAGAACTGGGTGCCTGGGCATTTGGGAAGTGAAAAAGCAATTTCCAGTCCCCAGAGCCAAAAGAACATTGCTTCATTTTATTGCTGCTTGGTTCAAGGAGTGAGTTTTGGCTTTGGGAACGAGGTTCAGGAGAAAAGAACAAGAAGGGCTGAATTTCTGCTGTCTTTAACAGCTCCGTGCATTAAACAGAATGCACCTGCCAGGATCATAACTTATCAGCAGGGGAGAGTGGCTTTAACATAGGTTCCATTAATCCTGGTGTCTCAGCAATGGCCTTCGAGATGAAATCTGATACACTTGTGTCATCAGTGCTGATACACATCTGCAGGTAAAAGGGTGGTAAAGGATTTCTTCCAGGAGGTACCAAAAGGGTTGGAATCAACATGATAAAAAGCAATTTTAAATATCCATGATAGTTAATTTCCTTTGATCAGACAGGGAATGATTTCTTTGGTGGTGAGGGTACCACAGGGATTCCTCTGTCATGCTTCCACAGAAAGGTCAGGTTTGGAAATCAAGTACTGCCAGTCAGAAGATACTCCATCAGACAACATTTGGGCTACACTAACAGAGTTTATAAGCAGCCATTGTTTCTGATTTGCAAAACACTTCAATATATGCTTAAAGTACATATATTAAGTATGTTAAGTACACACAAATCTCTTCATGTAAATTATTCACATTATACATAGTCATATATATTGTGTTAACCCACCTATAAAAATGGATTTGCTAAAAACAAATCAATTGTTACCACTTTGTATAAAACAGCAAAATGTTTTAATTGATTCTTTAATACTGAAACCATTTTTCCAAGTTACAATCCTTTCATCTGGGTTACTCAATAAATAACCCAAACAAAAGTGTTCTAACTTGGGAAAAAAAAAATGTTGTCTTTTACTATATAGGAAGTTATAGAGCAATCATAAAAATCCCAAACAACAAAACTAAAAGGCCCAAACCCGCTAAAAAATACACAACCCCAAAACACAAAGCCTCCACACCAAAGTGCATTGTGAGGGAGAACATGTCTACTGTCAAATCTGCCACTGCAGAAAGAGTTAAACAGCATCACAGGCAGATGATGCCATCTTCTGGTGTCACTTACACTGCTGTTGATTTAAAACCACGATGACTGCTCTAGTCTGATCATCACCAGGAAGATGAGGATGTTATTTTAAGCATCAGTTTTTCCCCAAGGCAGCGTTCCGTGAAATACCATTAACTCGGGAAGAGTCAGCGAAGCATTG
>JBCJKH010023706.1:0-11581 GCA_039877255.1 Loriculus beryllinus | reverse complement strand
AGCACCAGGCTGACATCAATCTACAGCTAGGTGCCACCAGCTGTCCCCGGGGTGACATCAGAGCCTATGGGGCTCCCCACAGCTTTCCGGAAGAAGGGCTTTGCATCTCCATCCAAACTCAATCCGGACCACTGCTGGGGTTCTGAAAGTGGAACCACCAGTTGTGCCTGGCCTTGGTCAGTTGATCACCTTCTGCCCCACTAACTTCTCTCTGCTATCCTCAGGAAAGTTCAGCAGCTGACAGGCACAGTACTAGTTTATTTTCACAGACATTCCTGAATAGATAAGATGTTGCCATTATAGGATAATGCATGATGCTGTGGTCAGTGTTTTCATCTGACCTGTCAGAACTTTACAGAGTGCTTATGTACTCCTGCCAGACAAAAAAAAAAAAAAAAAAAATTTAGGCTGATGCATCTGTTCAAAATTTTCTTACATATCTGCTGTAGTATAGCCTTAATTAATTGCCTCTCTCCTTAATTTGCCCCTTGATCTCTAATTGATCTTTCTACATTATCCTCCCTGTGTAATTACATTTGTATTAGGCTTAAATCAGTGTGTAATGGATTGAAGCCAGATTGGACTAAAGAGATTTTCCCATTCTTAATCACAGAAACAATCGTAACTTCAGGGGAGTTATGAAAAAAAAAAAAAAAAAAAGGAGCAGTGTAGTTGGGGTACAGGGGAAAGGCTCTCCTGGCACACCCACAGGGAGCAAGGCATCTCCCAGATTTCCTGCAGAGATTTTGGGCCATCATGTTTCTTCATGCCTGCAAGCACATGCACCCAACATGAGCCTGGGGAGGGGTGCTGTTCTGCAATACAGCATTTTCACTGTTGGTACAGGGACCACCATTTTCAACACTACTACACACAGAGCAAGAATGGGAAGATGATGCCAATATTCAGAGAAAGGAATGGACAAAGCCACTGAGGAGTGAACATAGCCCACATTCAGGAAGCAGTTCAGTTGCTTCACTGTTGTTCCCTTTTAGTTTTCAGATTTTTGTCCTATACCAACTACAGTAATTTATTTTTCTTCTTTAAGCTGTAGTTACTGGGTGGCAATACAGACTGTGATTCCACAGAGTTATATTTCTACCAAATGTGATTTGCATGAGTATTCTTCATTAATTTTTTGAGATTACACCATTAAAAAAAAAGCTCAAAGCATACAGAGATTTAATTTCCAGATACACTGCGCGACTTGGAAACAAGCAAGTCACTGAGAACAGAGAGAAGTTAACTTGAAACTCTCCTTTCCCTCCTGTAGAACAGAAAGGTGCTTCAGATGCAAACATTCTCACTTCAGGAAATGTTATTTTGGGTACTGACAGTAACTGCAGAAGGATAACGTGCAATCAAACCAGTTTTGGGACATGCAAGAACTAAGAACTCCACATCACCTTGCTTCAGGCATTGCTTTGCGTGCCTGCAAGTAGAACATGGCTACTCCCGAGCTTCCCTTATACAGTCAATGAAGATACAGCTACCTCCCATCAGTTAACAAAAGTAATCTGGAAGTGCCCTGAAGTCACTCCCTTAAGAAGACTCTATTTGCTGGCAGCAGGACAAGACACAATTGCTTGGCAAGCTAGGTGCTTAAAAAGACAGGATAATGTATGGGTAACAATTGCAGCTTGCTTCAAACTCATTCTTAGCCAGTGGACTTCCTTACCAAACAGAAATGACATATGTACTGCCTTCTCTCAGAAGTACATCATTACATTCCCTTTCTGGCCATTTAAGTAAAATCTTGTAAAAAAAGTTACCCAAATATACTCCCATTTCATACGTAATGCTATTCTCACACATTATCTCTGGCCTACAAGAGAAATGCTGCCATTAAACGCATTTAGGCACTCTGCAAATACCTTGAGGACTGCTTTATTTCTACAGAGGCTGGAGCGATGTAGCAGGACACCTAAAACATTACCTCTGTTAAAAACAAACAGCAGGCTCCCAGAATGGAAAAGCTCCAGGTAATACAGTTGGGGTAAAATGTGCTGGGAAGTACAACAACCACTTTTACTATGGATCTGCTCCCTGTATCATACCCTACCTATCCCCAGTCCCTGCCATCCCCCTTGCTTCAACATTGCCCTTACCCTTAAACTGGTTGTTCCTTCCCAGAGAAATCTCCTTCTGAGTAGCCACCTGCCTTAGGAAGCTTTGCAGGACAAGTGGCTCCTGAGCAGGGCTCCACAGGCCAGCATCCCACCATCCCCATGCTGAATTGTCTGGATGGAATTCCTGGAAGATTAAACAAACCCAGGGTTGCACTGCCTCAGACAGCAACTGCCTGTAAGTAATGTTTCCCAGATGATTAGGTGGTTAGAGCAGGGAAAAAAAAAAATAATCTCTTTCACATGCCTTCGTTCAAATGAACGTAAACAGTTGGAACTTGACAGCTAACTCACTTCATATTGCCTGGATCTGCTGCTATGCAGGAAACATTTCATCTCCCCCTCAGAGAGATGTCTGTCCTTTTTCTTCTTTTCCCAGTAACAGTTTACTCAAGACATGCATTTATTTATGAAGGTTATTCTCTATCATGAGTATTTCACAACCTAAAAGTGGAAGAAATAGAGAAATGAGATTTGAAGCCATTTCTCTGAAATCTGAAAATCTGTTGAGAAGACAATCCTGTCTTTAAAGAGTGTTTAGTTTGCTGCTGCCTTCAAGTGTTCGAAGACAGTGTGTCCTGGTAAAAATTCCTATGCTGAAAGTCTGAGCAGTTCATCCTGAATGGTACTGGAAGCGGAGAGGAAGGCTGAGCCATGAGCAGGATACTAGGTCCACTCGAGGATAAATCATTCACCTCCTGGATGGCTGCACTGAGAATTCTGCTTCAAAACCCACAATTACCGTAATAAGGAAATAGGAAACATTTCTGTTATTCTCTATGAAGGAGCTAGAGGTAGTACAGGAAAATGAACTTTCACGGGAGGAAAAGGAGTTTCAAAAAAATCAGGAAAACCACAAAAGGGCTGCAGTCACTGTTGGCTTGTTGGTAGGAGGGGAAAACCTGTACATGCAGTCTAGTGTAGAGGATTAAAGGGAAGGAACATCTCTGTAAATAGAATATTATATTTGTTAGATGTCTGGAAAAGTGAGGAAAAGCCCTTCAGCAGAATTAGAAACAAAATGCGTACAATTAAGCACACCCCAAAACTTGAGTCAATCTATAGATTAAATAAATCAGATAAACCTTATTAAAAAACAATTTTTCTAGTATCTGACATTAAGGGAAAACTCTGCATGTTACACTTGAAGTCCAATATAAATTGCTGTAGATAAACTACATTGAAAAATCTTACCCAAACAACATTGCCTAATATGTAATAAACAGAAATAAGTACTGAAATCCTGTTGCAGATATGCATGATGTTCAAATGGGGGAATTAAAAAAGAATGTTGTATTCTCAACACACTTTTAAAACAGCACACAAACATAACGCAAGTCATTGGTGCTCTCTGCTGTATACCAGTGTCAGGAGAAAGTACCAGACTTTCTAACAATACTGAATTTTCTCTTTTTATAAAATGAATAGAAGTCCATAGAAATCTTCATCAGTCTCCTTTTCTTGCACTTGAGGCACACAATTAATTGCTAGCAATTCTTGTGATGACCATTATAGTTCTACTTCACAGAAAGTTACATCAATACTAATCCTTTAAATCTAACTTGCTCAATACATGGCACACTTACCATTACAGCTTTGGGAGTTTACAAAATCCTTTTCGCCATCTCACATTTTTCCAGAATCCACTGAAAGTTAAAAGCTCCAGTTAAAGACTTTTTAAGTAATTACGTGAGGATTAATCTATAGCAAGTCACAGATACAGTGCAATCTTAAGAGACACTTTCAGTCCAATTTATCCTGAAAGTGGTCTGCATTTGTAGGGAGAGGAGTCTGTAGTACAGAGCTCAGCAGCTGTCATTTGCTAGGTGCACAACTTTCACTCTGCAGAAGAAATGACTTCACATTTTCAGTAAATCTCAAAAGGGTTTTTGGGCTGTTAGAGAGCAAGGTTATTTTTATATATCAAGGAGAGTAACTTCTTTTTCAGACTCTGTTTTGCAACAATTCTGCTCTCAAAAAAAGGTAATATTTCAGCCTACGTAGGTCATAGTCATTCCAGAAATGAACCAAGAAAGCCTTGGACATACATGAGAAAGTCATGTACCTGTACAGAACGATTTCTAGGGGAGTAAGACTGGTATGTCCCAGGTTCCTCTGACTGTTCTCTACAAATATAATCTATCATTAGCGCTCCCTGCAGACATCATACTGACTAGAAAGCATCAGATAAGCAAAAAGTAGTTAATTTTAGACATCCAAATTTCTGACAAGCTCTCAGTATTTAAAATTCTGCAAGTTTTTAACTGTCAGGACTTTTAAATTACAGAACATAAGACAAAACGTTTAAAGACAGCTTAGATTAAATATAGCTCATTATATAAAAAGCCAGGAGGAAAAATACACTGACTGTACGTCAGATGTGCAAATCATTCCTTGACTTTCTTTGGGGTGCTTGGCTAGACAATGTCATGATGTTCCTTCCAACCTCAGTGATCCTGGGATTTTAAGAAATACAGAAACATTATCCAAATTACAGGTGGAGACCCAAACCACAGAAAATTCAAATGATTTGCCCAAAGTAATACCAGAAGTTTCTGTGGCAGAACAAGAAACTGCCTGACCCTGACTTTTCACAGGCCTCACTTCTCAACTACTGGACCATTCCTCACCTGTTGTATACTATAAGCACAGGTAGCAATCATATAAACTGACTTGGGGGAAGAAATGTGCACAAGCTTTGATCAAAATCATCAGAAGACCACGAACAACCTCCAAAATTCATACTGCAGTTGCTTGCACATTGTGAAATAAACACATATGCAACATGCCCATGTTTTGATATGTATTTTTATTTCCCTGCAGTTTTCACTTATCAAGAACAAGTAACAGGGAAAGTTGTCTGAACTAGTGCATAAACAAACATTCTGAAACACCACTACACGTATCTAATTTACAAGAACCGTATAAAAAAAGTCACTAAAACACTACACTACGAAGGTGTCCAACGCTTACAAGTCAGACTTTTTCCAACCCGTTACTTGCCTTGTAGCCACAGGAAAACTATCCACAATTGAAAAGACAATCTTGCCACAACCCTCCCTCCCCCCCACCATCTGGGATGGCTCGATATCTAGACATCCAATAATTAATTATTGCAATGATATATAATGCAATACATACCTGGTAAAATATCCTTTATGAGGTGTGTTACAGTTTTAAAGCCGGTTAAAATATGCAGTCTTCAGATAAAATGTAATCAGTTGAAAATTTTCTTGTATCTGCACAATTTTATATGTGCTAGATGCATAATTTTCCTAGTCAGTTTTTTTCCTGTGTAATTATTTTTTATAAACTGGTATTATAAATAGAAATATACATTCAAAATATATGGAAAAGTGAGTTACTACATTAAATTTGCATGTATCGATCCATCCCTTTCCCCTGCACAGTAATAGAAAATACTATTTTGCCTTGAACTTCATATTTGACAGTGAAATGCCACTAAAGTATTTACCAAAAAGTCCATCTAGTCAAATTGTGAAACAAAATGAACCAAGTGAAAACTTTACATTTTCTTTAGAAAAAAATTACAAGAATTTTGTTTCCTAGCTATGAATCTTTAACTTTTTTTTTAGACACAAAGTTGGATTTATTTGTACAAGATACAAAATGTAAACATGGCAAAATAAATAGTTAAAACAAGTGATGCAGGATCCCATTTCATGCTCATGATCCCATTAAAGAATTATTTTTTAATCCATTCAGTTGCAAATTCAAGTGCAAAAGCATGATGATGAATATCTACTATTCAAGTAACAGAAATAATATTGATGATACAAATAAACTATTTTACAAGGTAGTGATTTTCCCAATTTTACAAAATTTACATTATATATCGACTTAATACACGATATACTGATAGTCCATTTAGGTCCATTTTAGTTCTCTGTGATCCACAGAGCGCTGTGTTTTGCATTCAGTTGGAATATAAATGACTACACCATGAGCCCAGGCTGTGACACTGGTTTGAGGTTATGTCACTTCCATGGCTACTGTTGTCTCTGCAATGCCATTTAAACCCAGTCGTTCTGGTTCATGGTTCTCTCTGCAATAAAAGAAATATTTAATAGTTACAGATAGAACACAAGGGTTTCCTTATGCAAGTTTTAATAATTTGACAGATGCAATCTGTTTTTACACAGCTGTTACCTGGATCAGGGAGAAGCCTTAACACATACTCTAGGAACAGGTAATTTAAAACTAAATACTGGCAGGTAAGAACTACATTAACTTTTACTCCACTGACAGTGAAGTCCACCTGCAAGATTATTGCATTTAACTGTAAATTACAATCCTAAATTACAGACAGGAGTACCAAAAAGTTTCCTGAAGGAGCAAACTCAAGATATACCATGATGACTCAATACCAGTTATTCTGTTAGTGAGCAAAGCATTGTTCTGACATAAATTTCCTCCCCACACACTAAATTCTGCTTAATTCTGCTTTAGTACTAAGTGCATGAAATCTTAAATGTTTTCCCAATTTATTATCATTCTCTGTAGAGAAGCTTAAAACTTATTTAGCTAAGGTGACATTTGCTGCCATGACTTGAAATACCCCTCTGACTTGGGGGAAATAAAAACTTAATGCGTTAATGATATACAAGTATGCTTTAAGGCACAACTGTTAATTTAAAAATACCTTTATCTTGATCTATGCAGCAACTGAATGATACCTTCAATTCTGCATCTCAAAAAGCTCTCTTTAACCTCTCCCGAAACATTATGAAATAGTCAGGAAACCACATTCGCTAATATCTGGTTTTCTCTTTTCTCATTCATAAACAAATGTGACATTTTGAAAAAACCCATCATACAATCCAGCAGAAACTGAAAACAAAACCCCAACACTGCAGTTTTCAGAAAAAAACTTAGCCAACCGCAGGCTCCGTCACTCCGGTGAAATATCCTCTAAGCATTCCGAAATAACAGTGCTTCTGTTCAATGAGAATAAATATCTATCTATATACGTAAGATGTAGGCTGGCACATACGTGGTTTAGTCTTCACTTAAATATGTAACGCATATACCCACATGTATATATAAAGTAGGTACATGTCAGCTGCATCTTATAATATGGATACACAGTTACAAAGAGAACATATGGAGAGTTTAACAGATACTACCTGAAAGTGCTGCATGAGAAGGGACAAATGGAAACGGTTAAAAATGAAGCCATTTTAAACACAGTGTAAGTTTACCATAATTACTGGTGCCTAAAATCAGTGCAAATTATTTGAGTGTTTATCTGCAAAATTGTCTTGTGGTTTGTCACAGGTACAATGAAAATACCAGCAGGTGGATGTCTTTGAGGTTGAAGCTGTACTGAGAAATGTCTCAGAGGTGTAAACAATTCCTCTTGGTGCTGCACTGCAGAGACATCCTTGGAGACAGACAGCACAAATGTAACTTACAACTGCTCCAGTCTGCCAAACACTTACCGTGCTATACTGCTGATGGCACTGCTAGGAGTTACCTTTGGCACTCTGTCTATACTGGCAGCAACTGTGGCAAGTTTTAAGGCTGTTGGCGATGGTGCTGAAGTCCTTGTATTGATATGCACATTGACTGGAGAAACAACACTGACATTGTTGAGGTGCACCGCGTTTGTCAGGCAAGAATTGTTCATGGGAAGCGTTTGAGGACTGCTTGTGCACAATGCTGGAATTAAGTGGTTTGTGGTGGTGTGGCCAACTGTCCTTACAAGCTGTACAGCTGAAATCCCTGGGCTGGATGATAAAGCCATGTTGGTGGAGTACAAAGTTCTAGAAGTTCCTGTTATGAAACAAATAGTGTTAATTATAAATATGCCATTCCTTAGATTCTAAGCCAAACATTAACCTCAAGGGTTATACGCTTTAAGTATATATTCCACTGGAATTGTGCAAGACGTTTTTTTTTTTTTTTTTTGAATATACAGAAAAAGTAAAACTTCAGAAATACTTCTAGCTCACACTATAAATATTATTTTTCGCAAGAACATTAGCAAGTGAAAGAGGTCACTGTATTACAAAGAACCTTTATATTGCCCAACTTTGTACACCTCTTTTCAGGAATCGTAAAGGGGCAGCAAGGCCCCATAAAGTAAGGTGAATGGGGAATACCTTAATTAGGCAACCTCAGAGACTGACAGTGAAGCCAAATTCTGACACTTTGAATCACCTCCTCACCTCCTACCTTGTCCTGCTGGCAACATGAAGAGGCTCAGGGAGGACCAGTCTCTCTCAAGTCAGCAAAACTAGGGGTCTAAGACCCAAAGTAGAAAACTCCTTTCAGATTATGCTGTAGTGCTCCCTTTGCTCTCCTGAGCTGTGAGAAACCTCAGGTTTCACAGAATCTATTCAAGCCAGAGGTTCTCAAATTTCACCTTGCTATTCTAGCTAGTTACAGTTCTGATTTTCATCACAGGGAAACTACATACATTTTCCCTATATTCTCATTCCCGAAAAAGAAAAATCTTCTTTCAGCTAACATTTCCTCATTTACAAGTCTTCCTGTCCCTAAATAGGAATAGCTACTTTACATCATTGTCATTTACAGCTTTAGAACAGTAACAGAAGTCTACTTTCATTTGCAAAATATTTGCAATGGTTTTCAACCATCATAAAGCTGTGTACCATGTATCTGCACAGTACATTACTACATACCTCTTCTTACACCCTTCAAAGTATTATCCTCTCAGGTATGATCTTACAGAATTATACATAGATGTCTTTTTTCTTCCCTGGAACTGTTCCAGTATATTGATTTTATTCAGTTGTGTTTTTTCTCCCTCTATTCATTTTGTATTATCATTAACCCAGCCTGACAGAAGGTCTGTAAAACTAATTACATCATTAGCTGTTAAAGCAACAAATTTCTCGCAAAGCCATTTATTTTTTATGGCAGTCAAATGCCAAATAACATTTGTGTCTCAGCAACATGGCTGTGGAAGCAGCATGACTAGCATTACTGCCTTCTGGTAATGGAGGTTCAGAAAGAGGCAGGGGAGGCAGTGAACACCAACATCTACATTTCTGCCTGAACTTGGGAGGAATCCTAAATGCAATGAAACCTGGAACTTACAGTAATTTCAAGAGAGTTGCCAGTAGTAGTTGATTAGTATGTTTTGTCTGAACACACAAGTGAGATAATAACCAAATAAAGTAGCAGCTTTTTTATTTCCTTCTTAAAGTACTTAATGTTTTAAGCAACTGATTTTTTTTAATTACACATTCATGCATTTTTTTAAGATGCTGTCACACTTTTGATAATAACAGATTATTAAAAGATAAACTACAAAATAAAACAGAAAAAATGCTCTTCCAATGTAAAAGAGCATTTGGTAGGTTTATTACTACACTAACCTACATGCCACTGCACAACAGTATTTAAAAGTATCACAATTAATATAGTTGATTATTTTGTTTATTAAATAGTATTTTAGAAATCAGAAATAAGAGCACTTGACACACTCTCATCTCACAATAGACCATGAGTTTTAAGAAATCATCACCTGAAGGCTGGACAACACCATTAATATTGTTGTGGCTGGTGTTTTGTTCCTTCGTTACCTCACTGCGACCAGGAGCAGGTGCACTAACCACTGCAGATGCAGCAAAGTGGGCACTGGCTGAATCAAGTGTTTTTGACATACAGTCAGAGGTGCTGGAGCTCTGTGGGAATTAAAAAAATATTTCATTAAAATTAGGCAAGAACAAAATTTAAACACTTTGTTAGGATTGCTACAGTGCACAGTTAGGAGCTAATAAATAAATAAGTCTTCAAAATGTAATCTAGTGTGATCTTCTAAATGTAACCCCGTGGCAGGGGGTTAGAACCTTTAAGGTTCCTTCCAACGCAAACCAGTCTGTGATTCTGTACTTCATAGTAACGTTAAGTATTTCCATATCACAGGTCTGAAGAGAAGTTGAAAATGAGTGTCCAAATGAGTGCTGAGTAAATCCAGCCTGATTCAGCCAATGGCAAATGTAGCTCTTGGTATTACAGATCACTTTTGTAATGTGTTGCTCAGCCTGGAGAAGAGAAGGCTCTCAGGAGACCTGAGAGCTTCCAGGACCTAAATGGGCTGACAAGAAAGCTGGAGAGGGATTTTTTACAAGTGCCTGTAGAGATAGGACAAGGAGGGGATGGCTTTAAACTGAGAGAGAGAACATTTAGATTAGATTTATGGAAGAAGGTCTTCACTGTGAGGGTGGTGAGGCACTAGCACAAGCTGCCCAGGGAAGCTGTGGCTGCTCCATCCCTGGAAATGTTAAAGGCCAAGTTGGGCTTTGAGCAACATGGTCTAGTGGAAGGTGTCCCTTCCTGTGGCAGGGACGTTGGAATTAGATGAACTTTAAGGTCCCTTTCAACCCAAACCATTCCTGGACTCTGTGTTTGCTATATTTCCTCTAAGAAAATTACCAAGTCTTAAGTTTCCTTCTCTCTTCTGTCTCCAGGCAGCAAATACACTACAACTGCAAGTCTAAAGAATTTTCAATATTTATGTTACATTCATTCTCATGGAGTAACCTGTATCACAGCATAACTGCCACCACATTCTGGAAGTACAAATCTCCTATTAGTCCAGTTTCTCTAAAAGAATGGTAAGTATTTGAAAGACACCCTGTAATGGCTAAATGTATCATTCTGAAATCTGAATTTCTATTAACTATGATAATGACTTTGCATAGACAAATTGTCTTAAAAATCCAGAATTAATTCCTTTTGTTTAAATATTCTGGTATAGTGTCTTTACACTTACAAAAAATTAATGATCAACTGCCAATACAGAATCCCCAATTAATCAAAGTAGAAAACACTGAAGGGAAGAGTAAACAGCACTGGCAATTAGATACAGTATGCTCAAAATAAGCTTTCCTATTAAGAGACAAGAGCAACAGCTTTATATTTTCTTAGTAAGAAACTAACAGAAAACTAAGTTTGACAGAAAAAGATATCTTCTTCCCTTGCAAGGCACTACAGAGGAAAAAACGTGATTCTTTTAAAAGACAGAAGTAGTAACACTAGCAGTGGGGAGGGAGAAGGAATCCAACTAAATAAGCAAAACTCCATTTTTCCTCTCAGAAGCTACCAATTCTTAGTACTCACTTAACATCTGTTTGTAACAGAATACATTACCTCATGAAGTTGCTTTAGTAAAAAAGTCTCTTTGGAGCACTTACACGAAGAAGGACTAAAATAGTGAAAATAGTATGACTTGACTGCAGAAATAGCACTGTCTATTTCTACGCTGACTGACTCTGTGGACACCACTAACACATTAAAATCTGAAGTCTCTTACTCAACTTTTAACAACACTGCCATGATACAAAACTTTAAAAGAAAACAAAAACAGGTTTTGATGGTGAAATGTAAAATCATAGAATCATAGAATAGTTAGGGTTGGAAAGGACCTTAAGATCATCTAGTTCCAGCCCCCCTGCCATAAG
>JBCJKH010023702.1:0-13007 GCA_039877255.1 Loriculus beryllinus | reverse complement strand
GATCTGACTGTTGTGGCTTGCCGCACCTACATTAGGTACCCATTCTGGTGCTCGCAGTAGCCCTAAGCTAAGTGACATGTCTCTATGTGGCACCTCACTAACTAAAGACAGAACAGATACACTTTGTGGTATGCTATAGAAGCAGTGTCAGTCCTTCTGTGGAACCTTCTTAGCACACTGTCTTGCTATGACACTCTTCTATATCCATACTTCTATTCCAGCAACAATCATGCAATCATTCCAACAAAACCAAACTTTTTGTATATGAATGTGAAACAATTCCTCTACAAAACCTGTAGATGTAGGAGATTTCTTGGTGGTTTGACAGAAATGCTTCAACAGGTTTCCTGCTGATGGTTTGAAGTGACTGATGCTTCTGGTGTAGACCTCACATGTGCTAATGGGTTCTTTTTGGAGCAGGATACCTCGTAAGTTCTCTTCTTGACCACACCATTTTATAGACCAACAACAGCCAGGGTGACTTGCAAGCCTCTGCATGAAGGTGTAGATATTCACCAAGCTGAATAATTTGTATTGAGGGTCTAACATCAGAACACAAGTGAGTGAGGCTGCATCAGAAGTGGCTTCTGGCTGTGATGTCTGCCACATATCTACTTGGAAGATCCTCAGAAGAGAAAAATCCTGACATGTAGATGACACCCCAGTAGCTCTTGGCTTAACAGACTTGGTTTGAGGTTGGCATATTTGTTGACCTTAACTTGAGAAATGAGGGAGAAAGATGAAAAACATTGGTGTAGCTTCCATACACAGTAATGCAGAGGAAGAGAAATAATAAAGGATTCAGCAATTGATAGAGTACTGTATGGGGTCTAGGCTGGCAAAGAGCAGGGATCAAGACAACACTGTACTGCTGAAAGCACCCTCACTGTTCTAATTTGGCAAAGAAAATGGGGGTCAGTAGCAAACAGTGGAGAGGGTTATAATTCCCTAGGTCTTTATTCTCCTGTACACTAGAGGCATTTGGAACCAAGTACTACAGGGATCACATAAACAGGTTGAAATAGCAGCTGTGCCTCAAATACAGGATTTGAAAAGCATGTGCTTAGGGAAAATGAGATGAGTAGTCTGCAAGCACAAGCTGACCAAAAAAAGGCATAACTTGCTCCATGGACTCATAATGAGAAGCTGTGCAAATAGTCCTTCCAGAGTTGTAAAGAAACAGTAATTAAAATCAACTGGTTTGGACTATATTGATAAGTTGTGGTAGCCCTGATGACAGCTGTCATTGCAGATGGAAATGGGGAAGGTCAGGTTATGTTGGTAATCCATGATGTGAACTTGGTACACAGATTTATTTGATATATTTTGAAGGAAAGAAAAACTAAACCCATGACAAGTGAAATCAAATGCATTGTGATTTGGCTAAGGTGGACTATAGCAGGTTGGTCTTTGAGAATTAAATGTGTTTTTTATAATTAAAGGGTCAACTAAGGACTTGCTCCAGGTCTAATATCTCTGTGTTTTAGTAAGTAAGTACTTCCCATGTCGGAACTACAGTAAATCTAGTTAATTTGTAAAGAATTGGGATTAGAATAAGATCTGGTAGAGAGCAGGTAAAAACCTGGCTAAAGGAAAGAATACAACACAACTGAGAGCTGGACTCAGTCACAAAAGACGTCATTAATGGACTTACCTTAAGAACCTGTTCTGAGGTTGGTTATTAATACTATTTACACTAATACCTTGTAAGGGTGTACTGAATACATTTGCAGAGGATGTGACATTAAGCCTTGTCATTGTGGAGAAGGATCAGAGTATTGCACAAGAATTGCATTGCCTTGGAAGTGACTGGAGCTATAAAAGTAAGAACTTATTAGTACAAAGTGCACTTAGTGACTAATAACACTGAGCTGAGTAGTTAAAATGACAGAGGAGGAGAAAGACCCGAGGTTTTAGTTGATTGTAGGTGATTAAGCCATCAATATATGAGGCTATAAAAACAAAAAGATTAGTACTAGGATGAGACACAGGATGCTTTAACAGCAGAGATAGCAAAATGTTAGTATCACTGTAGAAAACACTATGTACATAAGCTGGAACAGTTTAATATTTGCATATCTGTATTCAAAACTAATTTTGAACTGGTACAGTGAGGAAAAGTAGCTGCTAGTAGGGTCAGTGGAGCATTTTTAGTCAAGATAACCGGCAGCTTGGGGTCTTTAGCAGGGCTCAAAAGGAGGGGGTTATATAGCCTGCCATAAATCTCCAGGAAAAGAGAACTATCTAAATATATATACTTTTTGTTAGAGAAAAGAGAGGCATAAACTGACTGTGTCTGCAAACCAGAGGGAGGTACTAACCAGCTGATTTCTGCAGTAGCCTGTGCAGTGGTTGGGTGGGCGCAAAAGGCTTAGCTGTTTGGAGATGCAGCTTGGCTGGCTTGCAGGGAGACAAGTGTATGACTTGAATACTTGTGACTGGGGGTGGAACTGGACTGCTGAGCTGTGAGGCAGTTCTCAGTATTTTAAACCCGAGATCCATGTCTAAACAGGTGTTGACAAGTTGGCTCTCAGAGCTGTTGTGCTGTAGGGAGGTGAGGTGGTGACAGCAGTGCTCATCCACGCTTGGAAATGCACCTAATGGGCCTGAAAGAAGCTTATAAGAGACTGGCATTCATAAGCCAGTACAGTAGCTATGAGGATAGAATAAATATTAGCAAAAGATAGAACCCCAGCAGGGTTGTATTGTGGTGAGTAAAGGAGTCCTTAGGCTTCCTTAGATTTTGAGGTGACTCCTGACATACTAAATTGTGCTATTTGTGTGATTAAATTGGAAGAAACTTGTAACATCAGGAAAGTTTCTCCTTTCCCAAATACTCAGAGGCTAACCAACTTGTTTATTCATATGTTTGAATATGCAGTATTAGATACAGACTTGTATTGAAAACTCAGAGATCCTAATGTCTGAATAAATACTACTCCGAGTAAGCATAATGAACAGCAAAGGTGGTGGAGCAGATGTTCAGCAGTGTCTGCCTGTCCTGTGTATGTTCTTGTCTTTTGCTTATTTAGCTGCTGGTTTCGCTTGCTTGCAAATAAATAAACTGTTCATCTGAGAGCAGGTCTGTCTGGCCTGTTTAACATTTTGCCTATTTTTCTTACTGAATTACTGAATTGCTGAATTACTGCCCTTTTGAGGAACAGTCTGTGTGAAAGAACCCAGGGGGCTGGGTTCCTGTCCCACAGCTTTTGAAAGCAGCTTTCTCTGCAAGTGACCCAACAGGACAAGCAACTTACTTTCCATAAGTTTGATCGTTCATTTTTGTTTGAAAAAGTCATCAGCCACCATGTAAGATAGGGAACCACTGGGAGAAGGTTCATGAAAGTGACCACTGGGGACACAGCACAAAGTGCAGGAAGCTGATTCGAAGGAAGACATCTGTGAGTCCTGAATATTCACAGAGTAATGAATGGAATTCAGTAGACTGCAGGCAGTGTAAGTGTCTTCAGGGGATGCTTCATGCTTGTCTTGTTGCTTTTTGACCAGTTGTAATGATGCTAGGCTGGAGCAAGGGTACTCAGGTCTGAGATTCCTGATGATGAGAGGTTTGGTCCTCCTGTGTGGATTGGAAACAGATTGCAGACTGTATGAGGTTGTGACAGCCTGTTCCTTTTTAAGGGTCCTGTAGTTCACTCTTGTAATGATTCAGTGTACAGATGGTTGCCAACTGATAGACTTACATACGTATTAGATCATGAGCCTGCTCTCTTAAAGCTTGCACATGGATTCACATTAACACATGATAGTCTGGCCTCTTTTTATGAGTTTCAATGAGTTTGTGTTCAGTCCAAAGGTGTGGTATTGAAAGGCTCAGAGGCTGCCATGTTTTAAAGGGTGGGCACCATTGAGCTAAATCAAGACACTACATTCCTGACAGTAATGTTTATTGGAAGATCCTAAAGGAATCCCTTTAGGCACACCACTTGAAGTAATGTGCTCCACTTGTCAAACAAAGTGAACTACCATCTGCTACTCACTGTGGTTTGGAGGTCTGTCATGGGAGATGGTACAGAGTACTGTGAATTTCCCCCACTCCTGTGCTGTCCTGCAGCACACTGACTTTTCTGTGTCCTGCTGGTGCTTTTTTAGCCTCTCCATGGCTACCCACCCACGACATGGCCCACCCCATGACATGCTGCCTGACATCCTCTGTAACTGTGACCAGCTCCAGTGCTCGCTAGGGTTTTGTACATCTTTCTTGGCTCTAAATAGTTCAAGGTTTGGTTCAGTTCCTGAATCTTTGGATATAGCAGCATGGATTGAAATCTACAGTGTCTTATACAGTAGAATCACCTCATACCCACCATGAGGAGCACATTCTGGAAGGGCTCAGTGCTCATATGCTTCTGAGAATACTAATACAAAAACTTCTGTGTTCTGAGAAAACATTTGAAACAAAGCACTGAAAACACCTTGTCTAGGGCTAGCTGTGTAATGCAGGCATCCACAGGAGAGGAGGGATTTCTTCAGCAGACTGAGCCTCTGGTAATGGAATTAAAATACTCCCTGAGCATCTGGTTCAGAGGCAGCATCTCTTGGAATTCTCTCATTGGGAAGTAGGTGTGGAGAGTCTCAAACTGATTCAGTGCTATACAGTGTGCATATTTTAATTCTTTGTGATGAGATCTGCCTCTAATGTGAAATTATTCTGGGAAAAGTCTCTTCACAATAAATTTCTATGCCTATTCCTAAATTCCTATTCCTTCACAATAAATTCCTCTTTTTATCCTATGTAATTCTCTTTGCAATAAATTCCTATTGCAGCAGATCATTGCAATTGTTTGTCCGTACCAGTCCTCTTTTTTTTGCCTCCCCTTGAGAACTGCATATCCTCTCATCTAGTAATGGGGACAATATGTCTGTATCTAGTTATCCATGTCGGTAAAGAGATGGTAATCTATCCAGCTGTGTCTCTGCTGGCTGACTCCATTAGGCTCTTCAGCCTCTAGCAATGATGCCCCCCAGCAGCACAAGCTCTGGTGCATTGTTTGCCTTTTAAGAATAGCTTCTGGAGGATGAAGTAAACAATGAGACAGAAGGAGGAGCTGTCTTCCTTCATGTGTAACCGAGGGATATTAGCAACCCTGCAGAGGAAATGTTCTTAAAACTGTTAACTGGGGTGGCTGGAGAGCCTGGTAATGTCTGTGTCCTTCCTGCAAATGGCCTTTTGAAAGGCAGCATCTGCACGGTGGCCTTTGACCGTGGGCTGAGTAACTGAATGTATGCACTGGACTTTTAGCCACAAGATACAATGAATTTTCTAAATGAGAGGAAAAAGATTGATTTTCATTGATAAAAGGACTGAAAAAGGGGAAGATGGCCAATTCTGCACTAAAGATGCTTGTGCATGTAAGGAAAAACTGAAATGAATTATTTCCAACTTGTGCAGGGACGTCCAGGTATCGAAAGTGCCAAAAGGCTCAGTCACTGCAGATGCAGAATTAGAATGGTAATATAGAGACTTGGAATAGCATTTCCATTCTGATATTGGTTTTTATTCCATTTGTGTTTCTGTTTCTGTATGTGAATCTGATATCCAGGGTGAATAATGGCATTAGGTGAAAGATGCCTTCATAAAAATTCCACTTAATATGTCTGTGAATCCTAGAGATGAATTTTGAGAGCTGCTTTAAGTCTTCAGTTGTTAGCAAGTTCATTTCCCTCACCCAATTCTTCAGGATGTGCAGAAGCACTGACTAGTTAGTGACATTTATTTTCCACCATGAGAAGGGAAACTTGTCACAGATCTCTGTGTTAAAGAAACTTTGCCCACTACTTACCACTTTGTGTACTGTGTCACCAGGCTTCTGCAGCACCTTACTGGTTCTTGGACTGGGTAAGAGCATGGCCATGTACTCTAAGAACAGTTACCAAATACTTAAATCTATTCACATCACACCTGCCGCCTTTTCTTCCTTCCTTTTTTTCTAATTCTATCTACAAAAGCAATTAAATTTCATGCTATCATTTATCTTACTGCCTACTGCATGTAGCTCACTCTTTCATTGTTTCATATCTCTTCTTTTTTCTCTTTGTTATATTACTGCCTTTAAGGATAAAAGCTAGGCTTAGGAGAAAGTAATTGTCAATTTAAGGATGGCTTTCTTTTCAAAGAATGCTGCTAAGGTGGCTTTTTTGGCCTTTTGTCGCTTCCTGGGTTTGTTGTAATTAAAAATCAGGTGTGAATGGCTCAAAAATTAACTTATTTTCTTCTTCTTCTTCTTTTATGTCTATAATAGTCTTAATGAGTACAACTAGCTGCTCTGTCCCGCTTCCTTTTTTGCTCCCTAATTGCATAAGTACCCTTGGTTATTTTTTAAGTGGAGACTTCAGAGGGGAAATTCAGCCTCTCATCCACTTTGAGTCTCCATTGATTTTTGCCCTGAGCCTCACTGATGAACAGACCTTTTTTAATCCTAGGACCATTTTCCTCATGTTTATTTGTAGATTGTCTTTCCCCTCCTTGGCAGCACCAGTCCCTCCTGCTCTCTTAAAACCTCTCTTTTCTTGGTAGGTCTATACTAGACCCTCCTTCTTCAGTTGTTTACTCCTTTGGCTTTCCAATAAGAGCATCTTTAATTTTCCGGTCTTTGATCCACTTTATTTGTGGAGTTTCATTTCTTGTCCCTTCCTTATGCCTGTGTTTTCCTTGTATTGAAGCCAGCTAGCAAATAGCCATTATTTTCTTCATTTTCTTTCCCTGTTTTAAACCCTCTATCTGCCTGCTTCTGTGAATGGTCTCAGCTCAATATCTACAAACTGTAATTGGAATAATAATTGTGGATTTGGGGTTTTTGTCAACTTTTGTCCTTTTTTCTTGTTTTGCTTCTTATTTTGTCCTCTTTTGGAGCAGGTTTCCCCTGTGTGCCAAACAGAGCACTTTTTGGTTGGCTAATATCAAAGCTGCTAAAGATTCAAGATATAAAACTTGGCTTGCCCTGTGGATCTCGTTGAGATTAGACCAAGCCAAGATCTTGGTTCTGGAGCTTGACAGCTTTGCGTGTGCACATCACAATGTTCTGTTAAAAAAAAGAAAGCATTTGTTATGCTTGCTAATTTTAAACATTAATTTTGAAATTGATTCCTCCCTTCTAAATGCATTTCCCTTGTTTAGTTTGTTGGCATAAAATCTACAAAACAACTCTACTTGGAAGTTGCTTTTGAATCAACGTAAATGCTAGCTCCTACTAAAATGCTAATGGAAGTTCAAAGATGACTAAAGAGTGACTTTGGCACTCGAGACTTGTAGCGGTTTAAGATGTTTAAGGCCTTAGGATGCTTAAGCAATTTGCTCTCCCCCATAGGCTCCTAACATCTTAAATTGTCTAAGCCACTGGAAGAGCTGATAGATCATAAACAGCTTAAGATATTCTGTGGGTTCAGAGTTTATTTGGAATACAGTCTGTCTGTAATCACTTAAAGCAATTAACAAGCCTTTAGGTTTTTAGAAGACTTTAAGCAGGTCATGCATTTAGAGCTTGGTTTAAGGGGATACCAAGCTATATTGTTCTTATTTAAGAATTCTGCATTCTGTAATCTTGTCATGTACCTTCCAGAGGATCCTTACATGCTACTTGATATGGTTGGAGCCAGATAAGTGACGGATGCCATCTAATACTGGCAGGATTTTAGTCAAGAAGAAAATCAGTGAAAAATCAGGAAATTCTTCTTTGGTCTGTTTCTGCCATGTATAGTTCAGGCTATTTGGCCTGAGTGGTATGTTCTTACATAAACATGCTTCTTTTAATAGTGCTAAAGCTAGTGTGTAGTGTGCTCTTACCAGTGATGCAGGAGCAGATCTTAACTCTGGGTCTTCCTTGTACAAGTGTTGGGGCACTCACTGAAGCAAACAGTGGTGGGCATTCATCAGAAAGTAAAGGCTGCAGCTACATCAGATGTATCGGCACCATCTGTGCTGGTGGACGATGCTTCCGCTCAGAGCTACTCTGAAGGGAGAGGCTGCAGTAGGTGTCTACAGCTTTCTTCTGGGGCAGGGAGACCTGCCTGCAGATGATGTGCCCAGATGAAGGATCTCCTGCAGCAGTTGGCTGAGCTGCAGAGCATCAGCAAGGCTGAGAAGGAGCAGGACTCCTGATTCCAAGCACAGTTAGCAGTGGATCCACAGCTGCTGTGGTGTGGCTTGCTCCATCCCTGGCAGTGTTCAAGGCCAGGTTGGACGAGGCTTGGAGCAACCTGCTCTAGTGGAAGGTGTCCTTGCCCATGGCAGGGAGTTGGAACTGGATGAGCTTTAAGGTCCCTTCCAACCCAAACCAGTCTATGATTCCATGAGAGTTTAAGTAGCTGATGTCTGCGTACAACCTCAGTTGTGCAGGAGTTACTTTGGGACTAAGAAGGTTCCCTTGTTCTCTTAGGTGCAAATTGCAACTTCTGTGTTGTGCTGAGTGTGGTGTAAAAAACTCTGGGAAAAGCTGCTTTAAAAAACTGTTGTGGCATTTCAGTAGGCAAATTGATATTGACGTGAGGGACCACGAGGAGCTTTTCTTGGCCTTATTCTCAACATAGGTTTTGCTGTGTCGCTTTGTGTCCTTAAGGGCAGTGCTCTCAACCTCAGTATCTTTGTTTGTGTCCCAAGGTAATTGAACATCCAGACTTTCATACAAACCTTTCTCCTGCACTGTCACAGTCTTGTTGATCAGTTTCCTTTCCTTGCTCGTTGAATGTGTTGGAAGACTGAGTCTTAATTTAAGACTTTTTCTCTTGAAATGCAAAGCAAATTCCTCTTATGCTTTCTGTTGGAGTGTCCTCCATTTCAACTCATTTTATGAGTTTGCTCATGGGTTATAAATGGTGACTCCTGGAAGTTGCTTAGGTTTTAGTTGCAGTGACCCTGTAGATCCGAAGAAACCATTCTGTTTGGGTTCTTCCTACTGTGTTAATCTCTCCTCTCTCTCTCTCTGAGGTATCTAACAGCTTAGGTGATTGATGACTTCCTTCCTTAGCTATCACATTTTTGCCCAGGGAGGATGATTGTTAGAGGCGTGCCTTCTATCTAATCTCTATCTCCAAACTTACAAGGCTGTCCTAATTTAAATGGTGTGAGTTTGAATAGAGGCTTTTCAAAAATCACAGCATTCAACCTAGTCAGCAGGACTCCACAATCAAATAAAGAGGGCCAGTCACCTTGCATAGTGTTGTGGTTGAGTTGGCATCCTCCTTGCAGCAGGCACGTGCTGCACCAGCTGCACCAAGCTGCTTTCTGTCTTGCTTCTGCAGCACCTTTGGCAGCTCAGGTAGGTGTCAGGATGTGTTTCTGCATGGTTGCTGCTCTCCAGGAGGGCAAAACTTGCAGGATTCTGGAAAATTAATGGGCTGTATCAGTATAAGAAGTAAAAATAGGCCTACTGCTAGTTGTGAAGGGGTGACCTTTCCATTGTTCCTCCGAATGTGATGACTAGGATAATATCATACGTCACCTAAATGTCTGGGTGGTTGTAATTCGTAAACTGCAGATCTTGCGTTCTCTATGACTTATCTTGTTAGGAATTCCTGTACTTGATCTCATGCTCTTCCCCTGCTACTTATATATGGGCTGCACTCCAAGGGTGTGTGCTGAAATAGACTGGTGCCAGTGAAGCTGCATGTCTTCCTTGGTCAAAGGGAATTGCTGCCCAGCAGAGGTACTCCAGGAATCTTGTTAGCTGGTTCTATACAGTCTGCACTGCAGCCAATTTTCACTTGGATTTGTCTCTGCAGTGGTTCATTGCCTGCACAGAAAGCTAAATATTTATGAAGTAGTGCGTTAGAAATTATTGTTTTCCTACCCAGGCAGCTGCTAGGAGTGCCAAACTTTGCCTTGTGCTGACAATACCGTTGCCTAGCTAATCATGGGAGCCAGGGATGGGCTTGCTGTGCTGATCATCACACACCGGCATAAGAGATAATGAGCTGCTGACAAGGGTGCATCTGGTATCCGGCCGGGCGTTGCATTGCCTGAGATACTGCATGCTGCCGCTTCCTTCCCAAACCAGGACATTGGATTTCCTGTTCCTTAGCATAGTGTCACCTTGCTCTCTCTAGCTCACTGTATGTTTCCTTGGGTATCAGGAAAGAGTAATTTCTTTTGGGGAGAAAGCAAACCTTGGCATTGTGAACATCAGCTGTTCACCTGGCTGCACACTGTGTGGTGTCTTCTCAATGTCGAGCTTGCCACAATCTTCATTTTAGTAATGGGGTTGTGCTGATGTCACAGGCAGCAATGTCTTAATCAAGATTTAAATCAGTACCTCAGCAGACTTGATGGTACTTGGTGGTACTGGTACTGATGTGCCTTTCCATGTGGCAGGATTTTGAGGGAGGAGAGCAGTGCATTTGGCCATTGCTGCTGCCTTCTTCAGTATTGGGGGTGGTTTCACTAAAAAGACAACAAGTGCCATTTATGCCTTCCTGGACATGCATACCCTACTTGCAAATTATGGGTGTTTTGCCTTGCCATTTTGCCCCTGAGCTGTATTGTTACGATGGAGAGTTGAGGGACTTTTGTCCTAATCCCTTCTGCTCTTCAACTCCAGTTTTGGATGTGCCAGTTGGGAGATTACCCAGATGTCTGAGTCAGTTTCTGCTGACCTGTGCTTTCTCAATTTACTTTCAAATACCAGTTAAGCCAATGCAGTAAATCGTATTTCAGCTTTCTTGTCATGTATGAATAATTTAGTCCTTAAATCCTAGAACTTGGTCCTAGCTTCTTTAGGAGGACATACCTGAGCTGTGTAAGAGATAACGTCCCTGCAGGTGAAGAGGCTCTGCTGCCTAAGTTGGTGGCTCTTGGTACTTAACATGCTTCACTCTGAATTCTTCACCCTTCAGCAAAGTGTGCAAGTCTGTGCCCTTCATCCTCTCCAAGCTCATTAAGAATATGAGCTGGACACAGGCATTGAAGGAAAAGTCCATCTCGGAACAGACCCCTGCTGGGAAAGCCAAGCTGTGAGCAGCTCTGCACTTAAGAAAGCTAATGGAAATTTCCAGGGAGGGCTTAGAGAGCTTAGTGACAGCCATAAAAAAGAAGTAAATAAGAACTTGCCTAAGTGGACCCCACTGTCCATGACTGACACAGTGTGGAAAATTGCAATTTTTCACCCCAAAGCCCTGGGCAACAAATGTCCTCCTTACTGCATCCACATCCAAGAGGCAACATGCGCCATGCTGCACAGAGCTTCTACCTGTGCCTTGGAAAATGTAAAATGCTTCCAGCATTTCCATGTCTAGAGTTTGATGGAGCAAAAGTTAAATGCTTACATCACCTGAAAATATTCATTTCTCCAGTGTAAGCTCTGCTTTTGTGAAATGAATAGTGAGGCCTTGATTTGCAAATCTCCCGGGAAACATACTGTGTGAGGCTTGCTGATTTACAGAATTCAGGCAATATTTTGCATTGGGAGTTAAAAAACCTTCAGGCTTTCTGAAACAGGGAGATTGCACTGTTTTAAATAGGTGTGGTTAAACCAGAGCAAATCTTGGAGCTTAATTGAAAATCTGTTTTAAACCAAGGTAATCGTGGTTGTCACACACATCTTGCTGTGTACTTGAGTTGGTTTAAGGTGTGATTATGTGATCAAGTTTCTACTGCAGGTATGGTCTTAAAGCTGACAATCCATACAATAGCAGCGTTTCTTTGATGAAATCTTTGTTATTAAGAAAGGAAGTGATGATCTATGTATAAGAGAGAGCACCCAACTAGTTCCCTCTGTTCAGATACTTGCTTTCCCCACTGTACCTTGGTGCAGTCTGAAATATCTCTTCTGCAGCTTCAATCCAAAGGCTGAAAGACCCGATGGGGAGCAAGCTGGATGTTGGTCTTAAGGCTGTGGGGAGGCACATGTGGGTTCTAGGTCAAAGAAATGCAGATGCATGCAAAAGACAGCAGAGATGGTGCTGAGGTAGGGAGTGCCAGCTGTTTGTTCTGAGCCACTTGTCTGGCCCTGCGGGGAGGCAGACTCTGTCCAGTCTGAAAAGCCAAGTTCATGTGGTGCTGAGGATGTTGAACTCCCATCGTGGCCACATCTAATGACCTCAGCTTAAGTCTGTTCATCAGTGTTCCCAGAGTCAGCAATGGGAGCAGTGGCACCAGCTACTACAGGTCCTCTGATGGGAAAGGAAAGCAAAGTCCTCGGGTCCCTGGCAGTAAATGAGTAAATAGGACTCTGGCAGTGAAATTCAGTTGATAAATGGCAGCATTTAAAACCAATGTGCAAGGTCATGTATTAAACGGAATGACTATTGATTTGGTCATCCAGGGAAAGGTACAAACTGGCAGTGTGGAGAACAGACTTTTCTGGCCAACAGCCTGACTGTACAGTAGTGAGCCTCTGCAGAACAGGAGGGAGAGGGACAGGAGTTTTTAACCTGGTGTACTGTGTGTCAGCTTGGTGCCATGGTGCATTTGCAGAAGTGAGGTGAATCAAACTCAAAGTATATGTGTACATGCAGGAGCTGAGCTTTCTGTGCAGTACAGGAATTGCACATTTCAGCCTTTGAAGTCTTGTTTCATGCATTGGGAACTGTCAAACTGGCAAAGACAAGTAGGACACACAGAGCACCTTGGTGAGGAATAACAGTCATGTAGGTGGCTGTGTGGACCATGCCTGTATTTCGGAAAGCATGAAGAAGTGTGGAAGGAGGGGGAGAAGAGCATGGGTCAGTTTAGCTCTTGTGTAATAGCTGGAGATCCAAAGAAAACTCAGCTTTTTATGGAAATGTTGACTACCAGGTCAGAAAGTCTCCATTGCCATGGGAGTGTGCTACTTTGCAAACAACAAAGTGTGACAGCCAAGTCTCAGTGTATTAGAGGGGATGGAGCAGCCAGACAGGCTGGCATGGATTTAGTGGTAGGTGCTAGGTGGAGAGCAATTAATACTGAGGCCTTTCTAAATCAGCATCTCCCTTGTAACCTCTAGGAAGAAGTTTAAATTCAAGATACTGGAACAAGCAGGGCACAGGCAAGCCTACTGCAGGCTGGTTCTCCCTAGGCA
>JBCJKH010023694.1:13911-36019 GCA_039877255.1 Loriculus beryllinus | reverse complement strand
CCGCCGCCTCCGGGCCCGCCGCCACCGCCCTGGGGCACCCGGCGCATCACCCACCTGCCTGCGCCGCCACCGCCTACAGCGTCAGCGACCCCCGGAGGTTTCACTGCCTCAGCATGGGTAGGAGCCCTGCGGCCGCCGGGGAGGGGAGGGCAGCGGGAGAAGTGATTCCCCCTGGGAGAGCGGCTGCCCCGGGGCGGAAAGCTGCGGGACCATGTCTTTTCTCTCTGTCTTCTTTTCCCCCTCCTTTCCCCCTCCTTTCCCCCATCCTACAGAAGTTCGTGCTTTTCTCCCATGCAGGAGCGTCCGATTCCAGCCAAATTCAAAACGGAAAAAGGATGAGGACAGCTTTCACCAGCACCCAGCTCTTGGAGCTGGAGAGGGAATTCTCCTCCAACATGTACCTGTCCCGGCTGCGGAGGATCGAGATAGCCACCTACCTGAACCTGTCAGAGAAGCAAGTGAAAATCTGGTTCCAAAACCGGAGGGTGAAGCACAAGAAAGAAGGCAAAGGTACCCAGCGAAACTCCCACGGGGGCTGCAAGTGCAGCACCAGCCAAGGGCATTACCCCAGGTCTGAGGACGAAGAATCTCTGTCCCCCTCATCGGCAACCGACGATAAAGAGATCTCCCCGTTATGAGCCCGGCCCGGAGCTCTGCTCCCGTTGCCGGTCCCAGCCCAGAGCAGGCGGAGGTACCGCAGCTCACCTGCATTCCCCAGACCGGTGACAGCAGCCCGCCTCCCGGAAGCAGGCTGGCCCTCCCAGCCGAAGGCTACTTTACATCCCTTTGCAGTCATAGAGAAAGAGAGATATATTTTTTTGAATGTAAATGTTTTAGTCGTGAGAGTTCAACTAAAACGTTATTTAAGTAACCCCAGGAGCGGGCACCTGCTCTTCCTAACACGTACCTCGGGACTGGACTCGCACGGCCCGGGGTGCCTCCCCCCCGCCTGCCCCAGGCAAGTTAAAGGAGAACAGTTAAAAAATAAAGTATTTGGAACAGAAAGACGAGACGTTAAAAAACTGAAAAGCAAGCAAAAACCTGTAGGGCTGAGAACCTCCTGGACTGACTTCTGAACGAAAATGAAAACAGAAGTAAAGATCAGTCGTCTGTATTTGGGACGGCGGTTTGTTCGTGAATAGTTTTATATAAAATTTATATTTATATTTATTTAAATAAATGAGATCAGACGAGAATTGGGTTTTTTAATTCTCCTCCCCCTATCCCCCCAAATACCAGCCTGGTCCGAGCAGCGAAGGTGGGCTGGCTGGGCAGGGTGCGTTTCTTCGCAGTCCTTTGTACGGTGAAAACATCAGTGTGTATGTATCAGACCTCCGAAAAGACTAAGAAATAAACGCCATCGGCTACTAACCTGACTACGTTTGCTGCTCCCCTGTGACTCGGGCCGGCCGGGGGGCGGAGGGAGGGGGACGGGGAACCCCGCTCCGGAATGCAAATGAAGCCGCTTTTTGGAGCCCGGCAGCTTTGTGCTCGCTGCCAGCCGGAGCCAGTGCCCGCCCTCGCCCTGCCGACAGCTTTCCCCAGGCTGCTCGCCCGGCGACACCGGCTGCCCCTGGCAGCAGCGGGCGAGGGACGAGGGGCTGCGCCCCGGGAACCCCCCCGCTATTGCCCCGGCTAGTACCACCCGAGTCTTTCCCATCCAGGGGCTGCTGCACACACCAGCCCTTCGTCAGGTTGAAACTCTGCTTATGTTATCTGGGGTGATGTTAATCAGAAGTCTGGGTTTATTTATTAATCCACTCAGGCGGCAGGACCTTATTCGGTCTTCTCGGTGTTGATTTGATTTAGGCGCCCTGGCCAGTCCCAGTGAGCAGATCAAGCCTGCTCGTGGGGTCAGGCCAAGCCAAGCTGAAGGGCTCTGAAGGGCTCTGCAGCCTGTGCTGGACAGTGCCCAGTCACTGGCAACATCCGTTCTGCCCCTGCCTTGGGCTGTCCATCCTGAGTTCCTTGCAGGGGGCTGGTGCAGGGTGCGGTGAAACTGGTGAGCTGGTGAGTACTAGATGAGCCTCTTTGTAACTTTTTCGTTAGTTGTTGCAGTCCTAGCAGAAAAGCATATGAGCAGATCACAAGGGCCTTTTGCACACTGCGTTATTCCCCACACGCACCTTTTCCTTGGGTGGATCTCCCACTAACCCAATCTACACTTTTGACTTCAGCCCCTGAAACTGTTGCAAGACTTTTCAATATATAATTCCCTGAACAATCCCTAAATTTCTCATCTTTAATCAATAACCTTGGAGCTTCATCTCTCCAATTTCACTTTCCTGATCTGCTTCTAATCAGAAAACAAGTAATAGACCCACTTGGGATTTCTGCTGCAGTGTGAATAACCCAAGCAGCTGGATTGTTGGAGAGGGGGAGAGAGATGAAGCCCCAGCACAGTGGCACCCTCGCTGCTTGCTCATCTTGGAGGAGAGGTTTCATGCATAGGCAGGTCTGGGGTGAAATGAAAAAGGCCTGGTGTGGGCACTGCCCTACAGCCCGGACCAGCTGCAGGGCCTGTGGCACAGGAAGTTCCCAGCAAGCCCACAGTGAAGCTGCTTACTCAAGTAACAGTCTCACTTGTCAGGCTGGGGAGACCTGAGGGCCAAAGGCTTGTGGTCCTCATGGCCACCTCCCAGGGGACCTCATGGAGGATCTGGCTGTGGGGGCTGCCTTTTCTTACCCTAAAATCTGCTGAGGTATGCTCCAGAAACTGCTATTCCTCTGCTTCACTTCACTGTGTCTAGCTTGCTTCTACAATCCCACCTGATCTTTTACAACCTAGAAGACCCGGGAGGAAAAGATCGTGAGGAAAAGATCCTGTCACCTTCTTGACAGATCATCCCCGTCTTGTAACATGCAGGAATCAACAGACCTGCAGCAGTCTGGGAAGGCATTGCTTTGCTGGGGGAGAAATGACATCACATATAAGCTATACCGTTGAGACAGTTGCTGTCATCACCTTATTTATTTTTATCCCAGAGTAAATGTTTCATGTTAAAAATTTTGGGAAAGGGGAATGGTGCAACAGTTTGCCCTAACACATCTCAGGAGACCAGTACAACCAGCTTGGCCTGAACCTAGCACGGGGGAACTCAAGCCAGTGCAATGGGAGCACTGATGGAAGTTGTATGTACCCTAATTTGCAGTAAAAGTATTGTAGGGTTTCAAAGTCCAGCAGGCAACATTTAAAAATCTAGTTAAATTGACATTATAATGCATCAGGTGTGTTTTGCTTCTTCTTTCTAATCTTTATTTTCTCCCACAAAGTGTGGAGTGCAGGTTTTTCACCAGCTTATTCAGTGCCCAAGATAGGCAGCATGCAGCTCTCTAATATTCATCTTATCTTTAGTTTTCTAAGGAAATAAAGATTAGGCTGTCACTCTGCTTACCTGCCTGCCACTTGCCTTCATTCCCTCCTAACTCTCAAACTGGGGTTGATACCAACCAGCAGTTTGACGTGATAGCTGTGTGAGGTTCTCCAAGATGGTGTTTTCCTAACAGTTCTGCAGATTTCAACAGCGAGCTGAGGGGGAGACACCCGGGAGCAACCTTAGCTCCCACCATCCCAACATCCCATCTGTCAGGAATCAAGTAACCCATAAGTGTGGGGGCAGAGGAATATCTTTTGCCCAACAGCCTGCTGGAATAGGATATCGACATAGGAACGAGGTGATGTCATGGAGGCAGGCCTTGAGGCAGAGGGTATAGTCAGCAACAGGGCTGGGAATAGAAGCTATAGAGGAGGCTGAAGGGCCCCGTGGGGACACAGGACAGCACCCAGCATCTGCACCCAGCTTTTCCACTAGTGTGATCCCGAGTATCATTTGTTGCAAGTGCAGCTAAAAAGAAGTTGCCCTTTTATTTTTCTTTGGTACTTGTCACGACGATGTCTGAGAGCTGAGAAACATGACTGCATTTGTCTTTATCGCTCCCGTGGGAGCAATAAATTCGCTTCTCTTCAGAGGTCGAGAGTGAAGCCTCGGAGTGGTTCCACTCGCCGCTGCGGCATTGCACTTACAGCCTGAGGCTCCATGCAACTTCCCAACCTTATTCCTGTTCTTAGCACTGGCTGTGGCCCAGGCACTGGGTCCCGACGTACTCCAGATGCGGTTATCGCATTTATTTCGGACATGCCCCGCTCCGGGCAGCCAGAAGAAGAGGAAGGAGCCCGGTCCGGTTTGCTGCCATCGCTCTGCTTGGCGTAACTCTGCACCCCGAGTGGTGGTTCCTGTGCCTGTCCCGGGTGGCTTTCAGGTCTGGGAGGGTCCCAAAGGCGAGGCCCGGCCGCTCCCAGGCTGCCCCGCAGTCGGGAAGCAGCGGGGGGAAGGAAAGTAGCGCAACTAAAGCCCTTGCGTTTGCCCGAGGGATGCGAGTTATGGCTGTGTGAGTGACCCCGCTACCGACCCTCTGTAACCTTTCGAGGCTCGAATGAACAACGCTAGCATTCCTTCAACGAAGTTCTCTCTCCTCCACCCCCTCGCCTTGGATATTTATTTGCTTCCTTTAATTCGACGTAACTCCTTCCAATTGCAAAACTCGGAGGAGGAAAACATCCGTCTTGAAGAGTGTCTCTGACCCCGATCTGCACTGCCGAGATGAGATCCACAGCACCGACCTCTCCGGTTACGAAACCCCCGCTATTATGCTTGGATCAGACCTGATCGTCCGGCTGCTCTGTCCAGACCTGCCCTGGAGCCCCCCCCGGGCGTTGTTGAAACCTTTCCCCGCTATCGGAGTCCATCACTGGCGTCTCGCACCTCCGTCCCGCACTTCGGGAGCGCAGCCCTTGGTGACAGCTCTGTGCTCCCACCCGCGGTGTGCCCGGGGGCACCGTGCCGGGACACGTCTCACGCCCGTGACTTGGGGACCGTCAGACAGAGGTGCTTAGCGGTCCCGGCCGGAACAGTCAGCCAGGGCCCGAGAGCTCACGGCGGGTGGGCTCCCGGCGCAAGGACCCGCAGATATAGGCCAGGGGACTGCGGGAAACTCTCCTTCCTCAGTAGCTCCGGGTTTGGAGCTGGGAAAGAGAGGGGACAATGTAATTCCCCCTCATTCATCTCTAGTTTGTCCTAATTTCCTACCCCTCCTCCCCGCTGGCCCGACCCCTCCCGGACTTTGCCCAGAGTTTCACTTTGACTCAACTGCTGCCCGGGGCTCTTTCCTCACCCTTATACATTTCGGCCGATGGCTCAGCCGCGGGACGAGGCCACGGCCAGAAGGATCAGGCCCACTCATACCCACTGGGATAAGGCAGCCAGAATGGAGAGAGCCCAGTTGCCGCCATCTCGGGGGACGCAGCGCTCCGTTCCTGGGCCGGGGCCTGCAGGTGAAACAAGCCGGACCCCAAATTATTATTGCTACTATTATTAATTATTATTATTATCCACTGCTGCTCGCCTATGCGTTTGCGCATCTCCGGGGTTTCGCTGGGAGCAAGGTGGGCCTGTTTCTGTGGGAGAAGCCCCGAGGGAGGGTCTGCAGCCCCCGGCCCCGGGCAGACAGCCGTGCTCAGGGCAGCTGCCGGGGAGCTCGGTATGGATCCGCGCTTCCCTCCGCGCCTTCCAGCCGGCCCCTCCGCATCTCCCCCTGCCCGGCCCCATCCCGCGCCTCCGGCGGGCCCTGAGCCTTTGGGAGCGAACCCAAAGCGATCAGAAGCGTGCGCTGTGTGTGCTCTGAAAAAATAACGAGTTTCAGATTAATGAAGGAGTGACAATTTCAAGGCTAACGTTGGCACTGCCCAGGCCAGAGCGTGGGGAGCTCGCCAGGCTTTGCTGTATATTGTCCACTTTTCTGAAGAGCAGACAAAGATGGATAGAGAGACATTGAAAAGCAGGAGGCGTATTTCAAGAGGTTCAATAAAAAGGGTTGTCACTTAAAGACAAGAACCATAGTGCTTTGATGACTTTGTATTAGCCTCACCGTTTCAAGTAAGTGACTCGACTCTATTTGCAGAATTCACGGAGTTTCAGTGGATGACACTTCAGTGAAGCCGCTTTGGACAGGAACAAGAGCTCGTAACTGCGGGGCCGAGCTCCTCTCCGGGCGGGTTTTGCAAAGAAGATTACCGACCGGGGCTGTTTTTTCTTTCCGCCCTCAAACTAAGGGACCTCGGGAAAATCAAGGTTTACAATTTACGCGGAAGCACTGACAAAAGAGAGAAAACGCTCCGCCTCAGAGGGAATGTAAAGAAAGCGGCGGGGAGATGTGGAAATGCCGGGGGGAGAAGCTGCCTCTCGGCAGGGCCCGGCAATACAGGGGCGGTCCTTCCAAAATCGCTTTCTCCACCCTCGGAGAAAGCACCGACACCGGGTGTTGAAAATAAAGCTGTTTAATCCAGCAGGAAGCCCACGCGTGTCCTCACCCCTCTTGCAGGCTCAGCCTCTCCCGGGTCCTGTGTGGTCCCTCCCCGGTTCCCTGTGCTTCCCTTCCCTCTGGGACACCTTTTGTGTGTCCGGGGCAGCCGGGTGCCGCAGCCCTGTGCTGGTGCAGGGAGAGGGAGGGAAGGCGCAGCCCCGCCGGTGAGACTTTGCTATCAAACCCCGAGGATTTACAAATTTTTCTCTTAAAAATGATTTTATTTTTTTAAGATGGGGACCCCCGAGCCCGGCAGCACCCCCTACTCCCCCCCAACCCGCGGCTTTGCAGGCACAGCGAAAGGGCTTCACTGTAGGCTTGAGCAGACCATTTAGTCACTGTTTCATTAGGCACTATTTGAACCTTGCAACATGTGGTAATTTCTAGGGCAAGCTGAAAAGGGAGGATTATGTAGGAGGGACACAAGGAAATTAGCTAACGGTTAATTTAACTCGTTTTCTGGTAGAATTTTCGATACATTCCTAATTGACTGAGGAGGCAGGTGAAGTCTTCAGTTCCAGGCAGACTCATTCACGGTGAGAATAAATGGCTCTTTTTCAACTCACACTGCTCACAATATATCATCAGGGAAAAGACATGCAATGAATATGTTGATTTTTTTTATTATTGTTATTGTTAATGGAATTACACCCTGCCACGCAGGTGTGAGGGTAAAAACCTACACTGCGATGAAATCAGATTAACAATGAAATGAGAACTTTATTAGCTTTCTATGTCACCTAGACCTCGATTTAAACTGTCAAAACAAGAAACAAGGAGGGGTGGGGGGAAAAGATAGTCTGAAGGCAACAGTGCCGATCAACAGGCAGAAGGAGCAGCTCGGTATACAAATGATGATTAGTTGTAATTCGCAGTGAATATCCACACCCTCCACTCTACGCTATTTATATCATATAGAGAAAGTATGATTAGTCTATAATGGGGAATCTCTTGTGAGCCAGGGGTTTGCGAATTAATCCTAATCACCCCGATTTGCTGTGATACGGGGACATTTGCTCATAAGGTCTGAGTTTTAACAAACCAATAGCTCGTGTCGGAAATAGACTCTGGCTGAGACTTTTGCCGTGTTCCCAACGGGGAAAGGGCCGAGGCAGATCCGAGTGTCCCGCGGGAGCAGCGGGACAGGAGCCGCGACCCCGTACAGGGCAACTCCGGGGAGCGACGGGCTGGGGGTGACCCTGCACCGGGCACGGGTGGCGTCGGCGGTACCTGGGCGGCGAGCGGAGAGGTGATGGGCGCAGCCGGGCAGTGCCCGCCGCAGGGGAAGCCCGCCACGTCTGTCAGGGGCCCTTTGTAACCTGCTATAGAAAGCGGGGATACTCTGCATGACAAAGCCCAATTAAGCTCGCTATTCAGGACCTCTGCAGCTGGTAGCCCATTGGGAGAGTGAGAGGAAACGCGAATATATTAATTATGCTAAGGGGCGGTGAAAAATACCAACAACGGCGGTTCTGGGTTGGGTGTTGGGTATGTTTGTTTGGTTTTTCCTGTGTCAGACCCGTTATTTATGTGTGTATTTGGTGACAGGGCGGTGGGAGGAGGTGGGACGCTGCCTGGGGGCACAAGCCTTAGCCCTGGGTCTGCCTGTGCTACTGGCAGCAGAGCCCCCGATCTTGAGGGGCATGAAACCCCGGGGCAGGTTGAAGGTTAGCCAAAGAAGAGAAAAATACTGGAGTCCTAAAGTTAAGGTTGACCCGGACAATCCATTTTCTTTTCTGTTTTATTCCTATAATAGACCTGTGGCTATCGTTGGTATGTAAAACACAATTTCAGACTCCAAAAGCTGGAGCATCAGAGAAATATCTTTCACGACATAGTCATCTTACTCTAAATAATCCAACTCTCATGATAGCAGACAAGTTTTAGCTCAGAACTATGTAGCACTACATACAGAAGAACTATCCTTGCGATCACATGGTCTTCAAACCCTCGCTACAGATACATGGACGTGACCACATGACCACATGGACATTCCCTTTTCTTCTGTAGAGGCAGACAACGACAGAGAAAATTCGAGCTGGTTTTATATCACGAGTGCTACCAGTCTTTTCAAAATGGCATGGAGTTTAGGCCAAAGTGTTGGTAGCCATACATGCAGAACATGAAAATAACATTGAGCCGAGGAGCATACTTGGCATAAGACGTGTGGTGCATTTGAACAAAATCTTGATATTCAATTTTTTTATGCAGTATGTTTAGATTATAACTAACCTGCCACTACCATCTTATTGTTCTAGAATGGTTGTCAGAGCAGTCATGGCCTCAGAGGCTCAATGTTGCTGCAGAAAATCAAGTAGCTGTCACCTCCCCCTCCACTCCTCCCTCAGTTTGGGTACCATAAAGGAAGGATATGTTGTTTTTTATTTCAGCTCCCCTGAAAGACCAGTCCTGGCTTTTAACGTATATTCTGTATTCTGGAGTGGATAGACAGGGCTCCTCTGCTGCCTTGCATTAAACTAGTAAGAGCAAAGACAGCACAGTCTTTAGAGGAGTGAGTGACTCAGCTGAATACAGGACAATCTAGTGTAAAATATTGTGTAAAAGCTACAACAACTCTGAGGGGGAGATGGGATAGCAGCACAAAGAATTGCTACTTGATGCCAACAGCATCACTTTTCATGTTGCTGTTGCCATTTTCACCTGCTCCCATAGTTTTGTTTTGAGATTGCTTTTTCTTATTTGTTATTCAGCCAAATGAAAGACAGATTTTAATGAGTTATTGAATTGCAATCAGAGATCCTTTTTTAACTTTACTTTTTAATTAGGTTCTGCCAATTTTTCGCAGGCAAAGCATTTCAGTTTTAAAATCATTATGTTAAAATAATGCTGCCATTAAGATTTTTCAAGATCTGATTTGCCTTTTGTAATTAATGCAAGACAGAGTGGGCTTCTGCAATATACAGCTTAATTGATTGTGGCAGTTCAGCCACGAGGTTTTCAGCAAAACTTGTCAAATCGCAATAAAGTTGTCAGCATTTTTTTCTCCTTCCCAATTGCTATTAGATGTAAGTGATTGCATGCACAGAAAGTAGCTCTCAAGCTTTAGGGTTTTTTTTAGGCAAAGGTAAAAGTTCATTGGGGTCCCAAATGCAAGTCCACCTGCATTAGGCTGCCTCAGCAATGCATTGCCTTTTGAAGCCATCTCCAGTTTTGTGATAAAATGAGCAGATCTTTTTATCTTCAGAACTAACTTGCAGAATGAGTTTAAGCTAGAAACTGCTATAAATAAACAGGTTAGACTTTGCAGGCCAGCTGCCATTATAGGTGAGCATGAGAAGAAAGAATACCACACTTAGTAAAAGACCTTTTAAAAAACAGGCACTGAGTCTTTTAAAAACCTTGATTCAGGACTTCATGCTTTTGGAAATATTTGGGAACAAGACTGAGTTCATCATTTTGGTACTTGGAGAGCTTCTTTATTGCATGTAGTGTCAGGTAAGGAAAAGGCAGCAGGGGTATGTCTCCATGGGGTAGGAGGGCATGAGTCCCCTCCACAGGTCTGACCTTGGCAGCTGCAATGATACTGCTGAGATCACAATAGCAGTGCTCACCATCCTGAGAGCAAGAGCCATCATGCCCATCAGAAAAGCAAGGGGGATAATGCTGCTTTTTATATTGAGGGAAACCCTGTGGAAGTAAATGAAAGTGAATCCTGCAAAGCACAGCCTGCCAGGATGATATGTATAAGCCTTGTTTATGCTGGAGTCTCATGAAAGAAGACAGTGTTGTTGCCAGAAAAGATGGCGTTTACCTCCTGTCATTCCCTGCCTCTTGTTCTCTGGGCTATCCCATCCTTTGCATTTGCTTCTTCCCTATGGAAACTTCTGGCTTGCCTTCATCCCATTTCTTGGGAAGTGCCCAAACCCAGATGATGTGATCAGTTCATCCTGTTTAAAGCCCTGCTCCTACATGTGAGGAGGGAGGATCTTTAAGACTTCTACTCCTTTCTAGCTGACATTGTCTGATAGATCCCAAAATTGCAGGGGAGCTGAGCTGGGGGGACAAGCTTAAGAGATATAAGGAGGTACAGGCAGATTGCTTTCACAAACGGAATTTCTTTGGAAAATTAATTTTACAGTGTTGGAAACTGCAGTCCCATAGCTGCTAGGTCAAAGTTGAGATGGTTTAAAATATCTTCAGTGTAAATGTAGCATTTGAAAGAGGTTTTTCTGGAGGAAGACTTCTGCCGTGCTTGAGGTACAGGAATATCAGCAGGAACATGCTGTGCCTGAAGCAATAAAGCTGACATACTTTGTGTGTCCTTTGCCCCTAAAGAAATAGAAGGTTCTGACCTGCGAAGAAAAGACTTGGATGAAACTGCAGGAAGAGGAGATGGTAAACATAGTACATGTTTAGAGCAAAGGACAACACAGATCTGTTGTTGTCATAACTGTTGTTTTTCCCTTGTTAGTCTTGTGTTTAGTTCTTCCCATAACTCTAAAGGGAAGTGGAAGAGATCTACTTTTTTTTTCCTTATGTTAGTGTTTCCCTGCCCCCCAACCCCGAGGCAAGCTCAAGGGCATTTGAAGAATTCTGACATTTGTAACTGAAGAATAATTTCTGTGTAAAAAGTAAACAGGAGATACAAACATTTGAAAGCTGTTTCTGTTTAACTTGATTTAGAACTTCAGCTTCTCCAGGCTCTGCAGCAGGCTGTGGTCCTACGCCAGTGTGTCTTCCTCTGTTTCTTCACCTTGGCATTCCCATTTCATCTTATTCAGGCATCAACTTATTTTGAGGGATCTTGAGAAGCTCCTAGGTCATATTTTGCAGAAAGACTGTTTTTTCCCCATAGGAAAACAGGGGGTATTATATCCAAGTCGTTATACTGTAGAACACTGTCTTTTACAGAACTAACAACACAGAAAGAACTTGTTTTACTGAATTTCTGTTATTCCCTTTTTCTGTTTGGGAGGTCACTTAGGAATGAGTTAAGGAAGCACTTGTTTCCCTTTCACCTTCTAACATCTTTACACTTTGGAAGCAAGGAGAATAATATTGGGTACCAGTTTATATTTCACTTGTTGGTTTTATGCATATACTTTCTATTAAACACATAAGCACACAAGCAGCTCTTTCTACACACTGAAAAGAGCTATAGAAACTCATAGGAAATTATGTGTTTTGAAAGATCATTTATGCATAAAAATGGTATAGATATATACAAGACATGTTATTGTTGGAGGATGCTGGAAAACCTACAGAAGTAACAGCTCTGGGGATGGGCAACATCCAGGCCTCAGACCAGGAGTGAAAGAAGACGTGGTTCAGCCAACTCCAGTAGGGACTTTGGTAGGGACCACATCCCTCGTGGCATTTTGCTCCAAGAGGGAATTCGAGCTAATGCCACCTAATGGAGAGTGGGGACCACTGCATCAGAAAACAGGTTGGAGTCAGTTCAAGGGGACTGGGTGGTGATTCCCCCCCGGGCCCTCTGAAAGGTACGGAGAAGACAAAAGGTGGAAGCTGAAGAGGGAAAGTGGAGAACAAAAGTTTTCCTCACGAAAAGGAGTATTTTGATGCACTGGCGATTTTACTGTTCAAGCTGCCAGACTGTAGAAAAGGGGGAGCAGGAGTGACCATCCAGTCAAAGAGGGGACAGGGATTCGAAAACTTTATTTGTATTGTAGCAGAGGAGAAAATGGCACAGCATGAATCCATTCTAGGGGCAATGATTGTAAATGAGAGTGGGAATGGCACAAAGGTAACCCATTCCAGTCCTAACAAGGTAACACTTGTGTGGTGCTAACACCCTTTATTTTGTGCAATTTGCCAGTTTCTTTGCTAGAACAACTGCATGCTTATAGCCATGGAACACCATGTTAGCAAATACTCTTCCATCTTTGAAGAACATAAGTTTCCACTTTAATTACATTAATGCTAATAAATAAATGTCATTGAACTGTCCTGTAGCACCATGGAAGTGATGTTACAGTGACTAAGGCAACACTTGCAGTATCAGTCAATTCCAGCTACTCCAGCACTCCATAAAGTCAATTTTTGGTCTGTTTGTTTGTTTGGTTTTTTTTTGTCTAAGATGAGCTATACTTATTGTCAGCAGAAAAGTGAAGGGACAAACATTTCAAACCATGTGCCTGGTATGTGCAAGCACAACTGGACCCACAAAGAAACCTTGAAGTGTCTGTGCAGGCATAGGTTTGCACATACAAAGCAGAATGCATCTGTAAATGGGAGCTTGCTTACACACACTAGCTAGCCGGAGCAGAAAGCAGCATGAAAATGTTGCTTTAATTGGTTTAGAAAGTGAAGTGCCCTGGCCACTTCATGCTGTTAACCATTCCCCACTCTCCTGGGAAAGCACTGGGAAGGCTTTGCTGGTTTGTAGGTGCAGCTTGCTGGGTTTGTATCCAGCTAGAAGAGAAGCAGAACAAGAATCCAGGAGTGAAAGGCAGCGAGGATCAAACAGGTCCTTATGGAAAAAACCTCCTGGGGACTGTTAGAGAGCTGCTAAGTCTTAAAGCCAAAGTTGGAGTAGGGCCGGAGGAGGATTGAGAGTAAGTGTGGTCCAGGACGAAAACCAAGTCCGTCTAAATAGGTGATTCTATAACTCTTCATGGTATATTTTTTTTTGTAGAATATTAGAATTTGTTCACAGAATGTGTTAAAACCTGACTAAACGATATATGACTCCTGTATTTATGTACACTTGGCATATTATCAGAACATTCAGTAAATCCCTGTAGTATGTGTCATTTAGCAAATAAATGACAACTTGAAGAGGTACTTATGGGGGAAAATATGCCCAATCTAAATTTATAACATGCGTTACATTGTTTTTAATAAAAAGATTCAGAGTACAGATAAGAACATGGGATGGGTGTTGGCTTCACATTTAGGGTTTATTAGTTTTTTCATCTAAAACAAAAAATATTTGTATAATTTCAATTATCCATGCCAGAGGAATTAGCTGTTTTTCCTCATTTGAGTTTTTTCAATACTTTCAGGTCCTTTTTAATATAAAAATGCTGGGTTTTTTAGGACCCTATTGTCCTTCTGCTGTTGTGGTATTTGGAAAGCACCCACTGTGTGTATATAGTCAGTGATCTCAGCTTAAATCTATTATCAATATTCTGAGTAGAAGGAATAGATTTTGAACAAAAGGAATGGACTGGAAGTGCTATGTACTGAAATAAATGCAACTGTTTATTTGAACAGATCATAATGCATTCATGCATCTTAGCAACATTAATGGCAAACTGATTTTTCCATAGACACAGGTTATAAAATGGCAGGAGGTACAAATTTGTTGTCTAAATGAAATGGATTCTCTATAAAGATTTATCTTCAATTGGAAATCTGAAGAAACTGATGTTTCTATTGCTTTTAAATATCTGCAGGAAAAGGAGCTAATGCTTTTATAGAGCCATTGCAACCTGTAAAAAGCAATGCTGCGGGTAACCCAAAAGAAAAGCAATGCAGTAGACTTTCCATCAGATTTGTTTTTCTATTTTTCCAAGGTTTTATTAGTCCAGTGTTAACCCTCAAGGAACTACACTACTTTGCTGCATCCACAATATTGAACAGACCCTTAGGACAGTACTACATCTCGATTCAAAATGGTTCTCTGCTAAAAATGAATGGAAAGCTATCACTGCCTTTACATTGCTTTGGCTGATTTTATCTATTAAAGTTTCTCAGTTTCTTACAATAGCAGAAAGTATTGTTTAACAGTGCTTTCCTGATCTGTTCTTAGAGAACAATTATTGACATTCTTCATTCTTATATTGAGTGAAGAGGATGAAAATAATGAACCACTGAGCACAGATTGTTTGACAAAGAGCAAATTTTGGGAGTGCTATTGGCTGTATTATTCACTGCTCAAGATCAGCCCAGTATGAAGGAGTGTTGGTGATTGCTAGTGCATTTGTCCATACCCCTGAGCCATCTCTGCTTTTGCATTTAACAGATTGATATTTCAGTCTTCCACATCTTCAGAATAAGAAAGGGTCTCACTTGGATAAGTGTCTGCTTATCAGTGAGAAAGTACTTTTTGATTTCATTTGCTGCAGGGTCAGTTCCTAAGGTAATATTGCCTGACATAAGAACTTTCAACATCCAAAATCTAGATAATAATGTAACACAAGACGGCTAATCCTATGATACTTTTTAATGAATTCAGTCATACATTATTCCTCAAACACCTACATTTTCGAACAACAAAGATTTATGTACTCTATTAAATACTTAGTGAGATAATTCTTACCTTGAATTACTGTGCAAATTAGGTTTTACTGTAATTTTGTGGCTGTCACGCTGTTGGCATTGAGATCCAGGAACACTATCAAATCTTTACTGCAAATTTGGAAAAATAAGCATATTTACTTCTGCTATTTGGTGTGAAAACTTGTAGTCTTCACTCTGGAGATGGTAATGCACTTCAACAAGTGGCTATTTATTCCAAAAAAAAGGAAATGCAAATGCACTTTTTGATTGTAAAGCATCTTGGATGGAAATTTCATTGTTATCTGGTTTGGTTTTGTTTTTTTCTCAAGCTGAAATGCACACACAGATTATTTTCTGTTAATACTGACTGGAAATATCTAAAGCACACAATTTAAAACAGTTTTACTGTAAGCCTGACAACCCAAGAAAAAAATAATATATAAAAAATACAGGCTCAAGCCTTCGTTCAGCACACTTATGTTCCTAGATGGATTGTATGTCAGCCAGCTAGTAATTCGTAGACTGGACACCTGAAGCAAGGCAAAACGAACCCTCACTGGCTGGAAGAAAACAAAAGTACAAGGATTAGCTTCATATTGTTTTATAAATATTATATAAATAAATATATTGTATTTTATAGTGTAATATAAAACAAACTCAGACTGCAGAAATGTGAGAACTGTCAAAGACGAGAACCTTCTATGCTCTGCTCTAAATAATGATCTTAAAATGTTGTAAGTATGTCCTGGCATTTACATACATACCTCTGTTTTTTTGGTACTGAAATTCAGTATACAACATTGTCAAGGGACTGTTTTAAGATGCCTAGAATATCCAGCAATGTGTTCAACTTATTTGAAAACATAATAATTGTGTTGCATAGAGGATTTCAGCGTCAAATACTCAAAAGAGTATTTAAGAAACACACACTTCACTATAAGCAACACTTCTGCTTGGAGCACAAAGATCTGTCATTTATAGTGTTTCAAGTGAACCACTTCAGAGGTAGGTACTGTTGTGCATTTACAGGAAGAATTGACAGTGCTATTATTAATCCCACTCATCAGTGTACAGGCATTTCCCCTTGGGATCCAAGTCTAACAAGGGTTTGAATAAGAAGACTTCCCCTTACAGACCTGATCCTGCTTTCACTTGTTCAGTATGCCAGATTAGCTAAAATAATTGCAGGCATACACTCTAAAAACAAATCTTACAAACAATTTTTAACAGAAAGGAGCAGTAATTTGATGCTCTTAGTATTTCGTATCCTGGATTCATCTCTCATCGCTGTGGCTTTACACTAGAAACTCACCCAGGCTTTTAAATAGCGAATTCAATATTGTTCAAGCACACTTCAAAGGTTAAGTATGTGAATAAGTGTTTTCCTGAATCACTTACTGGAGACACCTATCTCTTTCCATGAATACAGAGGCAATCAACTCAGCCTGGATACCTGCATGTAGAAGGCTAGAGCTGTCTGCTCTAAGTTCCTCCCCAGTGAGTATAGCTGTAAAATAAGGTTGGACACTTTCCCATTTCCAGAATCCATATGACAAGCTCCATTAGCCAGTGACATCCCCTCCAGGTCCGAGTTGCCGGTAAGACCCATGTTCAAACTGTCATTAGATTCTCTTGAGCAGGTTCTGCTGCCCTTTATGTTACAGCTCTGAAGGCTACAGCAGGCTTCTGCAGCAGGTGCCTTCTGCTTGCAAGTTGGTCCCCAGCTAAATGTTGACTCTTAATGTTTGGGAGAAAAGCAATTGTGAATCTATTCCCTGCCAGTTCAGAAACTTTCCTGTCTTTCAGAGGGACATGTGAAGACATAGATGAGATTTTCCTGCATTTTCTTATATTTTCTTACGTTTTCCTAGATTTTCCTAGATTTTTCCTGCTTTACTTGGGCACAGGATGGTGGTGTAGTAAGAGCTGGGAGGATTTTCAGGTGTTTCTGGTTTTTATTTATGTGGGTTGGAGATCTAATTTCCAGTCCTGCCATCTCATCACTCCATAGCTTCTTCTTCACCTTTACTTGTGAACTTTTTATGGTTCTTCCTGGGGAAAGATATTCCTTAGAGTGAATAGTAGCCTTTCAAAGGGGCTTTATTTTGAATTGAGGGATCTAACAGAGGCAATCTGAATTACCTTTGACTTAGGAATAGCAATTATGGGCAGATGCATAGGCAGTCTGGGCTAGTAACTTGATGTTAGTCCTTTGGTAGGTAAGAAATGAAACCCTCTGATGAGCAACACGAAATAAGTGCATTCAAGCCCCTCACTCCTCCCAATTCCTCCATCTCCATCCAAGCTGTACCATGGCTGTCAGAGTGAGGGGTGTGCTTCAGAGCAAGCTCATAGAGCAGCTCACATTTGGTTGCTGTACAGCAGGTGTGTGATGAAAGAAGAGCGGATGGGATATTCTGCTCTCTCCATCATGGAGCTGAAAGCTGTTGGAATGCTGCTCATGCAGCCTTGGCAAAGAGGCAAAGACCGGGCCAAAACGAAACAGGTCTGATTTATATCTATCACATTATTCTGACAACTTTATAAGAAGAAATGAGAGGGTAGTAATAGAGTGATATAATATTGGTAATCACACATCAGCTTATATGGGGTTTTATCTAGAAGCACCTTTGCACATAATATAGAGTAGTTCCAGATGGAAGTAGAACATACAGCATAAAATGTTAAATGCACTTTTATGAATGTTATTACTTCTTTATATTAATGTTGACTTCAGTTTCAGGTCATCTTTATAAGTTTCCATATTGGGCCCCTGATTTACTGTGCTGGTATGTTGTCCAAACTGGAAGGATTTCTTGGCGTTCTTTGTTTCCTCTTTCTGAACACTACTAATTCATGGAACATTCTGCAGCATCACAGGGTTAGGAAACCCTACTGTACACCTTAAATTTGGCCTGGGATAACTAAAGAGTTTTTCTTGTGATGGTTGAGAAAGACTGATGCCTTTTTAAATGGAAAATAAGGTGTATTTTAAAATGCCCAATACATACATGTATGCAGATTATTTTCATTTACATATAATACAGCTGAATAAAATTGAGCAGGTGTTCAGTTTCAGAAGTCTCTCAGGTGAATAGAAATTTCCTAAGTAGTTTTTATTAAATGGCAGGTAGCATACACCTGATTCATTCTCCTACATTATTCAGCTTTTGTATATCAGGAGTTCAGCGATACGATGTTACCCAATGAGACTCCTCCTGATTTGGATCTATGTGGCTCTTATGCTGAACTGTTAAAGATTTTATTGAATTGCTCAGGAAAGTGCTTATAATATAGCACTAAATATGTTCAGTTGATGTTGCTTTCATTCTAAAGAGTGGACTGAAATCTGACAACATAAATACCTCATATCTTTTCCCAGGAAAGCAAAATTCTGTCTCAATTTCAGTGGTTCAAAATCTGGCCTATCAGAAAAGTTTTGTGGTTCTCAGGGGGCCTAGCCCATTCTCTGATTTATGGGGTTAACTCCCTTACAGTTTGATTTAAAATATTGTTATAATGGGCTGCGTGAAAGTTTCAAATGATTCATTATTAGAGTAATACTGCTTTTTTGCAGAAAAATGGCCAACTGTTATTTCCATTCCTCTGGAGTTCTAAAGAGTTATTGCCTCTTCCTGGTATAATTTGGAAAACAGTGCTGATTTGCTCCATTTTAGAAGTAGCTGAAAGCACAAAGGGGAAATGTTACATACCACATCTCCTTTCAGTGAAATTGTAATTGCTGCCTTGCAATACTTAAAAAACACAACACTAGTGAGAATCCTGCAATCATAGTCTTTGTTCTTGCATAGAAACACAATCAACTGTCTCAAGAGGGAAAAAGATGAAACCAAAGTCAGGGAAAAAGATGAAACCAAAGTCTGGGAAAAATGCTATCCTACCATACTGGTGCTTGTTTCTGATGATGGGAAAGATTCTCTGTTTTGAAACTAATAGCAAGTGGAGCACTACTATTCTCCTATATTTGCTCTTGAAGTGTGACAAAAGAGATCAGTAAAGGATTTTTCTGCTTCTCTTTCTATTTGTTTTATGTGTGCTTGATGCCTGTTTATCAGCATCAATGCTGAATCCCAAATTTCTGACTGTGAGCTGAGCTGCAGCTTTGCTCAAGAACAGAACAGTGTTATCAGTGCCTGAGACTCTCTGCTACAGAAGGCTGTAAGCATTGCCTAGAATAAGAGGTTCAGGACTTGATGCATTGTTTTAAGAGAGAAAATGGTATTTTTAGATGAGAGACCATTGTGATATTTCTGGAATTAACTCTTTGGCGGAAATTCTTTGGTGGCAGCTGGGTGGTAGAAGACATCCTGGCACAGCCTTACCCTCCCACCAGTTCCCTACTGCTTGCATCTGCCCATGGAGTGGCTCCTGTAAAGCCCTTCCCTTTTTATAGTCACCAGAGATGGACCTGGTTAACTTAATTGGTTTAAAGAGCGGATTTTTGTTAACTTGACCCATTCTCTGAGAAACAAATCATGGAGCAATGCCATGAGCAGCTGAGTGGATAGAACAGAAACTGTTTTCCACATGGAGGTGTGTGGAAGGAGCAGAGGAGATGGGAAGCTCTAAAAGCCAAGCTGCTATGATGCTAACTAACTTTGTTGCTCAGCAGGTCTTATTAGCCTGGGCACAATGCCATGCAGCTGAGGGGACAATGTGCAGTCAGCAGTGTCTCTGGGATCTCTGTAGCATGCCCTGCTGTGTAGAGTAGACGTCTACTTTATGTTTTCTTCAGATCATTCATGCTACAATTGTTTTTAAGAGGCAAAGAAAGCCTCAGACTTGACAAGATGCACAGAGCTGGAGTCCAAAATGAAATTATTAGCTCATCTAATGTGGGCTCCCATATATCTCAGGATATTAAATTTCATCTATTTATTTTTTGCAAGCTGGAACTGATCCAAAGCCTACTTTCAGCCTCTGGCCTTACTCCAGCAAATTCAATGGGTTCTGATTCAGGCTTTGAATCAAGCCTTAACTTTACACATTTTTGATTATTGAAAGGGCTCTAATCCCCTCCTGCCTCCATGTGTGCTGATACAGAGACCTCATTTTCCATTGGTTAACGCTGGAATTTGTCACTCTGCAGGAAACATGCAACATTTTAAATCAAAGCAGTCACCCAGTGTATTTTTCTATTAGATTCTGTGAGTATGTGAGCGGAGCCATGTGGCACAGACCCAGGGTGCAGTTGACGTAAATTATTTCTGAAACTCAATGAGCTGCGAGCACAGAAACAGAAGTATCAAAACTTCAAAATACAGGTCTCTGCCACTGGAGTCACAGTGTCCCCAGAGGTGGAGGGTGACTCAGACATGCACAGAGGTGGACCAGAACCCCTGTCTAGGTACGCAGTCCCAAAGCTTTGTGGAAAAATATCCGGCTGATAGCTGAAGAAAAGCAGGTGCTTCCCTGACACCATTCACTAAAAGTAACGAGCGGAAAACAGAAAGTTTGGTCCAAGGCAAAATGTTTTTGTTTATGGCAGCAGCACAGAAGTAGGGGAGAAGGAGAGCTGACAAGGCGAACTCACAAAGCAAGGGTGGCATTTGCCCTGTGAGCCTGAGCAAGCAGAAGGAAATATTTCCCTCCACCTTGGGGAAATCTTCGTTCTCTGTCTCTCAGCAACCAAAAGGCAACAAGTATATGCAAGCAAGAGGAGGTTGGCACAGCACCAGCCTCTGTATACAATTATTTGAAGAAACCTGTGAGTGCTGAAGACAGAGAACCCCCCGAGGGCAAGCAATGATGGCAGCTGTGTGCAGGGTTACTTAAGAAATACCCACAAACTTTGTTCCCTTCATAATTTCAAAAAGAAAATAGATCTGATGTGTTGAAAGAAGAGTGCAAGGGTTAATCATTTTACAGATATAAATAACATGAGGTCCAGATCACTCTGCAAATACAGCTTCCAACTATGCCATTCCTTCACTTGCGGTAGTGTAATAAGACAATTCAGCACATTGCCAAGGTATTCGCGTTAAGCTGTCATCTCCAGCCAGCTTCTGAAGGGTTCTGTGGTGAGAAGGGAGACTTCACAAACTGATGCACCAACAATGTGCTGAGCTGCTCTCAGAGGAGCGTGCCAGGTCTCAGTGAAGTTAACAGGTTGCAGTCTTGGTTCCATTCCCGGTCTTTCTTCTGTCTCCTCTCCCAGCATTTTAACTCAATTCTGGTCATATCTACCAGCTGATATCTGCAAGTTCCAGAAAAGTGTAATCTTTCTGATGACCTGCCCAGTAACCTTACAAATCCTGAGCAATCACTGAGCTTCAAACAATCCAGTTAATGAGCTATAAGTGCAATAAATCCTTTCTTTTTATTTAGGACCTTGAAACATCGTAATAAAGAGATTTATTTCCTTCTGCACTGCAGTGGTTTGTGGGGTGTTGTAATTCAGCACTAATTCTCAGCATAGGCAAATCTCTGCCTCTTCTCCACATCTAAAAGCTCTGGAAAATCAGACTGCAGTTGCTGCCGCCATCAGCAAGGGAAGAATTGGTGCGTATGTAGTGGAGGATACTGGTGTGGGAGATGCCTCCTCCTCATGCCTCATAGCTGGGAACAGGATATAGCACTTTTGATGCCTACTTGCCTTTGCTGTCCCATCCTTCTGGTAAAATGCATGCTTGTTAGGATTATATGGAGCCTGGTCCTCTGAGACTAGGGCCATGAAAGGTCTTCCACCTCTCAGGTGAAGCTAGGCATAGCTCTTTCCTTACTGCTCCTGGGCTGCTGCAGGGCCCACCTTTTTGGAGGACTATTTCTACCCTCATGCTGTTACATGCGCTAAAAATATGCTGAGGTACAAAGCGCAACTGGAAAAATTCAGACATTGGGAACTATTGAACATGAAGGAACCCCTGAGATGCAAATCATTGCAGGCTAGATTAGTGATCTGAGAAAGTAACATTATGCATTTGCCTCTACTTCTGTGTTACTCACTACTGGCCATGGTCAGAGACAAGATAGGCTTGTGGTCTGACTCAGTACAGCTGTTCTGACAGCCTTATCTTGGACACAAATCCTGGGTTTTTCCTTTTCTGATCTGCTTTTAATGTAATGTTTTGAGAAACTTCTAATGTAACTGAAATATCTCCTTGTCAAACCCAGCGTGTCTGCTTGCAGCATTCCCTGGTGCAGAACCAACATCACTTTGTGCACAGAGCCCCCCTCTGTGCTCATGGTCCAGCAGCACTCGCTGTTCAGTACCTCCTCCATCTGAGCTGAAACTGGGGCCAGAGTGGTTTCACCTCCACATGGCAGCTGAGCCAGAGCTGAGCTCTGCTGACTGCCTCTGTGACTGAGGTCTGAGATAGGAGCTGGGAACAAGGACACAGTCACTGATGTCTGTCACACTAGTGTGACTGCAGGCTCTGGGACAGGCTGTACATATACACATATATATACATATACATACATATACATATATATGGATGTGTGTGTATACAAAGCATCCATCATGGCAGAGCCCTGATCTTGACTGGTACTTATTGCACTAAAAAATAAATGACAAAATATT
>JBCJKH010023694.1:0-13811 GCA_039877255.1 Loriculus beryllinus | reverse complement strand
TATACAAAGCATCCATCATGGCAGAGCCCTGATCTTGACTGGTACTTATTGCACTAAAAAATAAATGACAAAATATTAAGGGCAAACAAACAAGCCTTGGAAACAAAGCCAAGTGTGAAGGGAAAATATAGAGAAATTTAGAAAGTTTCCAGAAAAAAAGTACGCTGGCATGTATAAGTGCGTAGGAAAAGTACATTAATAAATTGCTTCTGTATGTAGCTTACTCATATGGTTTCCCATGGTTTATTTTTCTATTAAGTTATTCTAGATAGTAAATCAAGTTGGTTTTGATGGTTCCTGGATTAGTTAGAGGAGGAAATAACAGATTATGGTAATCTTTCTCTAGAAGAGGTGCCTTTTAAAGTTATGTATGGTGCTCCAGAAATGCTGCAATGCCCTTCTCTTGTGAGAAAAAAGAACTATGCTAAAAGATTAAAACACTGAAGGAGCATTGCACAACTTTGCTGGTTTATAGGAATCTGTCAGGTCATGTTAATGTAGCGCTATTCTTGAAACTGAAGCTTAAGCTGACACTGCCAACTTGAAATTGTGCCTGTGCCTGCAAATCGGGTAATTATCAAAGTGGCAAGTAATATTTAATATGCTAAACAAACCTGGCATGTTTTTTCTTCTTATGAGGGAGATATTCAGATTATTTTTTTCTGCTAAAAAGACCTTTGTGACAATATGAAACTGAAAGGTTAGGAAAACAAGCTAGTAAGAACAAATAATGCGACAAAAACATCTCAAAGGCAGTTCAAAATGAGTGCTAGAGATAGCATTTCAAAACTGTGCTATTGGGACTTGACTTCTTTTAGAGTTTTTCCCAACTAGAAATCATAACAACCTGATAGGGATCAAAGTTTGTATTGAAGCAAATGTGATGCTGTGATATAACTTTTTGATCTACGTCACCACACCCTTTAGAAAAATGAGTGACCTCTGCACCTCAAAATCCTTTTGATATGAGTATAGGAGATGAAAAATCTTTCAAAAAGGCTGTTTTCTGTCCAAAGCAGTTGTCAAGTGAAGTAAAAATCAGCCTAAATACTCTGTCTAGTCACATTTTTCTAAGTTTTTCTTATATGAATGCTGTGTTACTGCAAAACCCACATCACTCATTTTCTTGAGGCAGCATCCCATGCACTTATCAATATTTTCATAAAATTAGGTATTTTTCCAAACTCTCCTGTCTTTTGATGTACCTTAGGGACACTTAGGACTACAGTCACGGTGCCTGTTGAACTCATGCTCAGCCACATCATCTCTAACCAGATGATACTCATGGAAGAAAGGGAGGAGCTACAAAGGAGCTGTTTGCATTTCGTTGGTCCTGTTCCTGTTTTTCACTTCTGTCTGTTCTCAAAATCATTTAGAGAAATATTTGATCCTTAAATTGATCAAATCCATCACAATCTCATTCTCCTTTGAGCACATACATAGCATATATATATATATCTTCTGACTTAGTGCAGAGCTACAGCAACCACCTGCTCTGCCTATGCCACCACCACAGCTCAAGCCTCAGCACGGGTTTTGTCACAGAGGGGTAAGCACTGCCCTTTTCTTTCTCTTGCCTCAGTTTTTGTCTGTCCCCGGTCCAGTGAATGGGAATGTGTTTCTGTCTGAAAACAGACAAATGGAGGAAGTCTCAGGATGTGGCTGTCTGTTGCAATCACTTGAAAGCGAGTCAGAACAACTGCATCATTGCACAAAGTAGTAAACAAGCCCAACTAGAGTAGGAGTTGAGATAACCCGGGTGTTTGGTGTCAGCTCTCAAGCTGAGGAGAGTCACCACGCTCAGGGATGTTTGTCATCCTCTCCTTTTGCTTTGGGAAAAAATTAGGAAAAGGAAACTCATAAAGAGATGTGGGAGATGAGAACCTGTCAGTGTTTTAAATAGATTTTTCTAGTTTACAATTTGGGTCTTCTTAATATTTTCAAAAAAATAAGAGTTTTCCTGGAGAAAATTAACAAGCTCCTGTTAAAATTTTCCGGTAAAAAGCAGTGACTTGTTTTGGCTGGCTGAAGCTTTTTCATTATTTTAGCAGCTGCCAGAAGCCCATTTAGAGAATGTTTTGCACTGTTAACCAGAGAGGGATTTTGGACAAAAGACACCTTACTGAGCTACATCCACCATCCTGAGTTTCTTCTACAGTGATGCTGAAAGCTAACCTCTGATACGAGATGATGTACACATGGGTATAGCATGTTGAAGTTTTTTAACCACCTCATAATGAGTTTTGGGAACACTGATCTTCAACAAGGCCCCAGGTAGTATGGCCAAGCAGAAAGATTTTTTTACATATGATATCCAGAGGTATGGGTTTTGCCCAAATGCTTATGGAGTCTCTGATTAATTCTCATGTAGTTAGTCTCATGTAGATAGTACAATGATTTATATATTTTATGTCTGGGAAAAAGCAATGCTTGCCAAAACATGCTATTGTGTCTAATTATTTTTCAATATTAAGAGCTACTGTACTAATGTTACTAGTGACTAATGTTGCTCACTACTTACCTTGGTTATCCTGCACCAGTGTAAGCCAAGAGAAACCCCATACACTTCAGCATGCTTGACTACTCTGCTGCACCAGTCCTGTGCTTCTGGGATGCTACTATCAGCAGAATTTGGTGACAGGAGGGAGAAGAAGGCATGGTGGTGGGTTACCTGTCTACAGCAGGCATAGGCATCCTGGTGAATTTAAGATTTTAGTGACCAAGTTGTCCTCAGGACCTCTAAATTCTGGTAGCTGTCTGGTGATTGCAGAATATTCTTTGTTTGCATCCTTCCTCCACACAATAGCAGTAAATCCAGCGTCTCCACCAGATGCAGTGTACAACCTCTTTGAAGAGCGCCAGATGTTGCTAGTGTGATGTACTTCGTACTCAGAGAGCATCAGCCCAGTTGCTCTGCAGGGAGGAAGGGATTGGCTCAGTCCACCAGTTCAGAAGCAGGGCCACAGAATTTCTGTGCTTTTTTGGGAGTTTGTTTGTCCCTGCCCATGACAAGGGAGTTGGAACTAGATGATCTTAAGGTCCTTTCCAACCTTAACTATTCTATGATTCTATGTGTGTTAGACAGGCAGATACCCACTGCCTGTGAACAGAAAGTAAAATAATGGAAGACACTATAGAAAGGAAGGAAAGAAGCAGTAACTGAAGACAGCCCTTGCAGGGCTGTGGAAGGATTTCATGAAACTCTGAATCTACTTTCTGAAATCCACACCCCTGCAGGGTCATGAGCTGGTACATTAGGTTGGCTTCAGACAGCAAAGGGTCTCCGGCCCCACCACTCTGTGCGTTGCCACTGAGGGGCAGCCTGTGTGTCTTACCAGCTGTGAACCACCAGCTCTGCACACAGTGCAACCCCATTGTATTTCTTCCAGAGGCGCCTCTAACTCCCCAGGGACAGGAGTTGATTTTGGACGGCATGCAAGAGTGCTTGAAATGCCTGTGTAGCTCCTGCTGCTCTGTTGTGAGAGGTTGAGGAATCTAAGGGAATGGTCAACTTCTTGAGGTTTAAGAAACAGTCTGGTATTTAAACTAGAGTAAAAACAAATGTTCCCTGCAAGAGCAGATGAGGATGCTGTGTTTCACTTCATGGAATTTAGGGCTGGCAAAGACGGAAGCCTTTTAATTCGTATCATATCAAGGTCTTCTGCACATTCCTTCTGAATGGGAGATACTGGAAGTGGAAAGTTGGCTCTGGTTTTCATGTTTTTCCAAAACAAAGTCCTTTCGGTGGTATTCTTAACGTAGATTGAATGAGTGAAACAAAACCACTAGAAACTTTTCTTAGAACCTCACCTGTAGGACACTGATTTTCCTGAGAGACATCTATCAGAACTGCGTATATACAGCTTGTTACATATAACATTGTCATCAGAGGTTTTCCATTTTACCATTTAAGTTTTCCAAAAGTAAAAGCATCATTGGTAATCACTGTGACTTCAAAGAAAACAGGCTCCTCCTCTTGGTCCTGTTCTTTGCTCAGTGTAACTTTGTGAGTTTCAACAGTTATCCCTCATTTACACCAGTGAAGTCACTCCATCTGTCAAGTGACTGATCCTTTTCACCTATACAACTGGCACTAAACATGAGCTCATCCATTTAATTTACTTGATCAAACCCAGTCTCCTGGACTGTAACTTTAACAGGTATTTCATGTGTGATATACTTAGTCTCCAAAGATTGCCAGTATGAATGGAGATGGTATGCAGTCTAAACTTACACCTTTGTAGCCTTGTAGCTGCTTAAGGTGAATTGCCAACAAACAGGAACAAAACAGTCACTTCTGGAACATTTTAACCTCTGTAGACATCTGAAAGCTTTTCTCCCTGAATAATACTTCACCACAGCCTACTTTGGGTTTGACTTCTGTGGTGTCTGCTTTCTGCTGTGGCTCCTGGAGATGCCACAGGAGTGGCGGAGCCAGCGAAGCTGTGGAGCTGGGCAGAAGGAGCCCACCGTGTATGTGCTTATAGCTGCTGCTCACTTAATTTTAGCTTCTGGGTGGGAAGCCAATAGTTGGTTTTAATCCCAATTTGAATGTGTCTTAGAGTCTGGCTCTCTCGTGTAACACTGCAATGCTGAGATATTCTGGGACACTTTTACTAACCATGGCAGAGATGCATTCCTGAAGACTGAAGCAAGGGTGCTTTTCAGTGCAAGGCCACATGTTTGAATGATTCCAGCTGGGAAACCCACTCTCTCTGGTGGTCTGATGGAGCCCAGGTTTGCTGACCTTCATAAAACTGTGCCACCCACTGCAGTAAGACCCCCCTCCATGCCACACATATCCCCCTTACTCTGTGTACCCCAGTGATCTGGGACTTCATACTTACTTCTCCTGGGTTTAAGCAGGCAGAGCAGTTTAGATGCAAGGATGGTAGCGAGGAGCAGGAAGGAAATGAAGTTACCAGTTAAAGACAGTTGTCTTCACTCAGACTCCAGTAGACCTTTGAGAAATCCAACATGTTTTTTTTGAAAGCAAATTTGTTACATCCTTAATTCCAAATAATCCCCACTGCTCAAATGGGGTGAAACACCCTCTGCTGTGATTCTGCTTCTCTCCTACTCTTCAGAATAATTGAGGGGTGATGCTTACACAAGATGGCTGCCTACCCTAGATCCTCTTGTCCCCCTTATCTCCATTCAGATGCTAATGATGATTTAAACCAATGTTTGAGGTTAACAAGCCTAAAGCAAAGCTAGGCAGAAGGTCTCTAGACAGCACAGCAGCTAGCTATTTTAACTCCCCTTCTCTCCTAAGTCAATATTGGGACAGGCAGCAGTGAAAAAACCTAACATACGGAGAAGGAATTTGAAGCCGGGAGAGCTTCAGAAGCCATCACAACAAGCAGCCTCACAGGGCAAAGGGCAGCGGGAGAGGCATTAGCAGGTGCTAAGTGGGCTGGGGACCATTTGTCTCCCAGAAAAAAGAAAGGCCCTGGACTCATCAGATATTTACAATGGCTTCTGTCCACTCAAACTGTCTAACTACCTATAAATTTTCACCTCCTGTAAGCAGAACTGTGTGTCTCCAACTTCCCTGTTAACAGCAGAGTCTGTGGTTATACATCCAAGAACTGTTTTGATCAGCCCTCATCTAATACAGCTGCTGATGTTTCTGTAGAAAAGCTTTTCCTCAAACCCTTCTTCTTGTCAAGTTGACTAAATCCTGCTTATGTTTTGGTAAAGAATAATCAGAGCAGGCTTCATAGGTTCATCCAGACCACCAGAGACTCTGCTTGCAGCATTTGGAATGAAAGCTTCCCAATAAAATTTCATAGGGGCAAGGATTTAAATAGTACCTTTTTCTTAGGGTAGTGTAAAGCACATTGGGAGAAAAATAACTGAGAAGAGAAAACGTAGGTTTGGTGATGGATAGGAATTGCAAGAATTAATTTGGATTTACTTTGGCTCTACAAATTTTTTCTCCTATCACGAAGAAAGAGGGAAAAGAAATTCTGTAGTCTCTTGACAATGAGGAGAGCACATTTGTATTCCATTTGATTATGAAAATAGAAAATAGGGATGAACTGACTTGTTCCTACTCTGTTCCTTCTTTGTGGTGTCCTTGACTGATGGACAAAGAGAGCCTGCAAAGAGCATTGTTCTGGTTTGGCTGTTTTTTGTATCCTTACCAGTATTCCTTCAGCACTTAGCCTTAGCAAAACATGGACGGGAATAAGGGCAAGGAAGGTGAGGGATTATCCCACAATTCCTTTTCTCTGAAAGGAACCTAAAATGGGTAAAATCAGAATGGACCCCACCTTCTGAGCTCTTGCAGTACAGGTCCTTCAAGTGTTGTAGTGTGGGCTCTCCCGTTTGCTTCCTGAATCTCTTTGATGCACCTACACAGGGCGGAAGAAGGATGGTGGATAAGCTCAGCAAGGCAGTAGTTTGGGGCATGGTGTATGTCTCACTGCTCTCTAATTCTATAGACCTACTTGACAAACAGCTTAAAAGATTGCTCTGTGAAAGCACCATGATGTCTTTCTTCACTGATTCAGCAAGGAGTCCTCCAGCAAAAAGAAGGCGGACAAGGCTTAATTTTCCTGTACTTTTGAAATAAGAAACAAGTTTTGACTCCTCCTACGTCCCAACACCACTGAAAGGAGCAAAACACATTTTTCAAGTGTATATTCTCCATATACCACAAGGAATCAAAGACAACTGATTCTCCCCTCCTTTTTTGCCCTATCCTAAAGAAAGATCTGTTTAACCTGTGATGAAAGTCTGGGACCACTCAAGACAATGACAAACATCCTTGTGATTTTGTTGGGGTTGAATGCTAAACCTGGGAAAATTGGCCAACATCTTCGCAACAATTGTAATCAAATTATGGTGAAATAGTTTCTATCAGAGACATGGGCCTAACAAATGAAGTGAAATCAGACACAGAAGCTATCAAAGGACTTTTTGCCCTCTCATTCATGGGAGCTAGAAAAATGTGCAATAATTTACGGATCTTCAGTTTTTCAACATTTATTTAGGGACTCCTTTCAGAGTTTGCTTCCCAGGCATACTAAGCAACTGCCTTTTGAAAATTGCTCCCTGTTAGTGTGCTGAGTTTAGCAGTCAGATAACAAGATTTGTGCCATGAAAAAAAATCTTGACAAGAAAGGTGTAAATCCAGGTTCATTGCAACGCCTATGTTGTGGCTAAGACAGTGAAATTCACCAAAAGAGGAAGCTTGCTACTGCCACAGCAGAAGTAGTACCATTTTAGTGGATATTTTGTTTGTTCTTTGGACAGTGTCCTGCAAAATTATAAGCTTCTGTGCATAACGTGTGTTAAACACTGTTGGTTATCAAGGGTTAAGTTGCTGAGTGGAACCAAAGTGAAAGTTTTAAAGTACTGCTGCCATGGAGAACAAATGCCTTCAAAGCCCCTATAGCATATGTTATTTAAAAGAGCACTGAAACAATGTCCTGCTTTTAATTATTTTTCTTCACAGTACTTCTCTAACTTTACTGCCAAAGAAAAGACTCTCAGAGCCAATTTTTAATCTTAATTATACCAGATTGAAACTGGAATATTTCCCTTGAAGTTAGCTATACCAGATTTACACAAATCAGAATCTGGCCCAGTTTCCACATTAGTCTCTTTCTCAAAATATAATTTAGCTTGAAAAACAAGGTACCTGACTAAGCCAGCCAGCACTTCAAGGTTCAAAACCTACCTACATGCTGCCGTATGCCCTGTTCTTGAGCTATGCCAGAGCTTCTCTGTCTGAGCTAAGTCTCAGCTGTAGGTTCACATCCATGGCTGCAGGGAAGAGACCTATACCTGTATTTTCCTCTTATCTCAGTTTCTCATTTCCCCCTCTGCAACCTCCTTGCTCAAATGAAGTGTGTATAATGGAGTCCTCTAAAGGACTGTCAACAGCAGAAGGCAAATAAACACGTAACTGAAACAGAAAGGGCTCCCTGAAGAATTAGATGAGGTGCAGACTGGAACCTGGTGACCTCAGACAAAAGGAAAAGCACAAACAGTGTTTTGTAGAAGTGACAGAAAAGAGAAGAACAGTTTCCCTTGGTTTCTCAGTGTGTCAGTTTCTCCTGTCTCCCAGTGAAAGAAAGAAAACTGAACACGTGGGCTTCATGCACTGGCACTCTTGGAATGGCTCTAGGTGTGACTGGTGCCTGCTTGATTCCTTTCATCACAGATTAGGGTTATTGAAATAACTTCAGTCTCATATTTGCATACAGGAAGCACACAGTGCCACAAGAAGAATGACAATGTGATTCACACCTCCTGCCAAAGCACCTCCAGGACAACCTTGGCAAATAAAAGTAAAATGAGTGACTGACTGCAGTAACTAAGAGGAACAACTAAACTCTTTTCCAGGTCTGGAGCTTTTTGCTGGCTGTGCCAGCACGGATGCTGGTTCTTAGAATCTCTAGGGGTGGATTAGGGCTTGGCCTGTTTTGGAAAGTATTGGGTGAAACATGTAACCTACAATGTCTTCACACAAACCCCAGTTCTGCAAGCTCTTAGGAGGCATTGAAGGTTTCCCTCTTCTTTATCCTTGGGCTGCTTTTAATGTCTTCATGCCACAGAAATAGAAGGATAGTGTGGGGGTTTTTTTATGTCATTTTGGAGCATGAAACATCCAGGGAGGAGGGTCATCCTTCTAGAAAGTCAATTGCCATTCAGAACCTTTGTCCAAAGCTCCAGTTATTTTGCAGAAAATCATCCTGAAGGGGTGTATTGTTGATTACTAAGCATCAAAAGAAAACCTGTTGTGGTGGAGCTCAGGAATTCAGGGTAGTCAGTGAACAGACATGTTAGGTCTCTCCTGAGTTTGGCACTTTGTGATGATCAGCCTGCCTTGGCCCTTCTGCGCCCATGGGAGGGATGTACGGTGAACACGCTCAGCCCGGGCACATGTGTGAGACTGACACTGACACAGACACAGATCAGGGATGGCACATGCCCATCATGTCCAGGGTGGCCTCCACATCAGCCAGCTCCCCCGTGCAGAACTGAGGGCTGGATCCCCAAGCACTGCATCCTGAGGGGCAAAGATGGTACTAAAAGTAAATAGATGCAGAACTGAAGCAGCCTGGTCTGGCTCTATTTTTGTCCTGCTGTAATCCATTAATTGCTGCAGCTTGAAAGAACAAAGGCAGAGATAATGGTCTCGGGAGTTATGAACCGAAATCAAACCTGGGCTGAATCAGCAGAGGAGGTCCTTTGATTTCAGAGAGAAAACTCATTCGTGGCACGGGAGGAATCTTGGGCTTTGCTTTAGTTGCAGCACGCCACATCCCCCTAGCTGCTGAGCCGGGCCCACGGCAGCCCGGGAGGGCTGGACCTGCGGGGATGGAGCCTGGAGCACTCGGATTCTCGGGGACGGCGGGAGGTCCCCGCTTCACCACCCCCCCCCCAGACAGGATCGGTGCCTGAATTAACCACATTGACAACCAAGGCTGGCGAGGCTCGCCGCTCCCGCGGGCTCCGGTGCCCTCTAGTGTCGCGGGCTGCGGCGGCGCTGCCCGGGTACCCCAGTCCACAGCAAGGGGCACTCCGAGGCCTCCCCGCCCCGTCGGTGCCGTGGCGCACCCCGGATCTCCGCCCCGGGTGCCGGGAGTCGGGGCACAGCACCTAAGGCGCCGGTGAAGGGCTACCGGAAGGAGCCACCCGTTATCCCCTTGCCTTATCTCACCCCTAACCCCTTCTGGACCAGGGCAGCCTGTTTATTCTGCTCCAGACAAAAAGTCCGGGCGGGAGCACAAGGGAAAACAAAGCCTGTTTTTCAAAAACTAAGGCTTCCGCGGCTGTTCTGGCATCTTTTAATGTCAAGAGCCAAACGCAACAATGGAAGCAAAACATCTCGACGTCGTGGCAGCAGCGGCCTCAGCAAGAAAAACGACGGGCATAGGAAACTACCTTAACCAAACATGTGGGAATCTAAATAGAGCTTAGTGAGGGCAGGCTGGGCAACGTTAATTTCTTTTGTCTGGCTCCCTGTTCTCCCGCTGACACGGGATCCCTGCTATTCAGAGCCAAATTCTGTTGAACAAACAAAATGAGAGAATCTGGTGTTGTGGAAGGAGGGAAAGGAAAAAAACCCTGGTAGGACTGCAGATGCACACAGGGCCCTCCTGCGGGCAGTGCGCATCTCTCTGAGGGGCTACGGGGCTTCGCGGTCCTCTGACTTGCTCCCTTTCTGCCTCAGGAAGCTTCACCACTGTGCTGTTCTCCCTCCGGAATAGATGGGAGCATAGATTTATAGCACCACACGATGAGAGGCCTCCCTGCTTTCTCTCTTTAGCAGGGGTTTGGGTGGTCTCTGTTTCAGGTTGTAGGTGCTCTTTACCATGCAGGAGGAGTTCCAGGTTTGCAGGCAAAAAGCGTGAGCAGGCGGCAGCCGACCCCCGCACAGTGCATCACTGCTACAACGTGGGCAATCTAAACAAACGCAGACCTGCCTTCTCACTGAGACAAAAGGCTGCGGACCCACGGCCGGGCTTCTCGAGGGCCAGAGCCGGGCACCCCTCTCGCCGGCCCCCGCCCCTCACTTGGGGCCACTTAGGGGTTCTTATGAACCACCTATTAGGCTGCCAAATAGCCGCAGCCAGCAAAACGTTGCCCCGGTCACCCCTGGGAGAGAGCCGCAGGATAGGGCTCGTTACTGGCAGAAAACTAGGGCTCTTCCGGAGGAGGAAAGGGTCCGGGAGCAGGGCGAGCAGCCCGGCAAAAACCCTCCCCGTCGGATATTGCTGCCCGGAATCCGCAGGCACTGCGGGACCGAGGAGGGACCCCTGTTGCAGGGTTAAGGGAGAAGGTCGGGAGCATCAACAGGCGAGAGCTGCTCTAGTCCGGGCGCTGCAGTGTTTCTTAAGATGTGTAGCTTCCATCTGTTGCCGCGTAAACACACGCTAGTGGGATGCCTTGTGCTCCAGCCCTTCGGGGGAGGGGAAGGCGGGAGGAGAGGGGGCCGCAGTGGTAGAACTCCCCCCACCCCCAGCCTGTCCTCTCGCTAACCCCAAGCCCCCCGCGCCTCCCTGGACGGGACCCCCAGCGCCATACGGGGAGGGGGGCAGGGCTCAGCAGCCGTCCTGGTGGGTTTATTTTAATTACCACCTCCTCTGAGCGGGACCAATCCACAGGCACCGCCGGCTCTGCGGAGGGAGACCTGTCCGACGGCTCCCCGGTGCCCGGCCCTTAGCGCGGGGAAGTCACGTCGGGGAAGGTGTCAGTACTCCCTGGCCCTCGGGACACCGCCGTCCCGGTGCCCGCAGCGCCAGCCTGGCCTGGCAGGGCAGGAAGCTTTGCCAGTGTCCCTGTGTGCAATTTTTATATTTTCGCTGGCTCCTGTGAGATCCCACGGGGAAGCCGTTAACGACCGCTCGATAATGATCACGACAAAGGCATTATTCAAATGAGGCAGGTAATTGTAACCAGAAGGCGCCTCCTCCCCTTCCCTTTTGCTCTTTTTCTTTTGGCAAGAATAACTCCCGCATTGCATCCCAACCCGACGGTGCTTCGCCAGAAATCACCTCCACCGCCCCGCACGTTAAACCAGACACGTTCAGGCCCGATAATCACGGCCCGAGCCCGTCAGAATCCCCTCGGAGCTCGCAGGCAGTTGCTGCCGCCGGTCTGAACCTCACGTCTTGGTGGGGTTTCAATCTGTCGGAGCCCACAGCTTTGACCCAAGTCACGACAGGGCTTCTCCCTCCACAAACTCTGGAGTTCAGGCTGGGTGCGCTATCTCGCCCCCCAGGTAGAGAGCTCCAGTGTGCGGTGGTTGGGTGGGTTGTGTTTTTTCCCTGCCCTTTTTTTTTTTTTTTGCCATGCTTTTGATTCACTGAGAGCCTGTTGTTTATTCACAAGCATTACGGTATCCTGTTAGCATTCCGACCAGGGGCTGCTCACAGATCTGACTCCAATGATTTCCTGGACGAACATGTGGAAGCAATAGCGGGGCTGAGCACTCACCCGAGCCGAGGATGCACTAGCGGAGGGCGCGCAAAGGGCCGGGGCCGCCGCCGGGACCCGACCAGCCCAACCTAGCCCGCTGCTCACGGGAGTAGGTTCTCCTTTCTGCCCCGTTTTCTTCGGGGCATCTTCTCTTCAGAGGCTTAATTCTCTTTCTCTTAGGAAAGCGAAAACCCACCAGATCCTGGCGCTTGACTTCGAGAGCAAACTTTTCCTTTGTTTAATACTAAAAGTTAGAAAAGTGGTGCGGAGGGGTGAGTGCCAGACTGGGGAGCGGAGGAAGCTGGAGCTTCCCGGGGCGCAGCTCCCGGGCCGGTGCCCTCTCCAGAAGGCGGGCTAGCAGGGTCTCCCTCGCTGCTCCTTTCCTGGGGCTGCACTGCCCCCTCTCCCGCGGCCGCCGCATCGCCCCGCCGGCCCCGCTCGCCTCTCCGCACCGAGCCTGCAGCAGCAGGGCTGCGAGGGCATCTTCTCCGGCCACCCCTTATCGCCAGCTGATAGCGAGGGCCAACAAAGCAGAGATACCCGGTGCTGGCTCCCCTGCGGGGATCAAAGCTCCATCTGGAGCGCTTTCAAACCGGAGGGATTCGGACGTGCTTTGCCCTCGCTTCCTCAGGCATCGCCGGCACTCGCCCTTGTCCCGGATGGGACATCCAAGGGGCTTCTTTGCTCTGGGCAAAGCAAAAGTAGAACGAAAGGGAAGAGCTTTCTCGGTCCCGTCGGAGCAGAGGGGTTTGGGAGGGCTGGCTCCTGGAGAAGATTATCTTTCGTTGTGTCTTTCATTCATAAGTGTTAGTAATTCGTCTCTCACCCTCTCTCTCAGTGCCTCCTGCTCGTGGCGGGCTCATTGCCGTCCATCAAGTTTTCTAGCTCAAGCCCAAGCTCAGTGGTGTACAGGGGGCACGAGGAAGCCGCAAATTCGTTTCCAGATCAAACTCCCCATGCATAACCTCACACTGTGCCCGTGGACACCGAGCCCTGCGCCCCAGACCCCGTCCTGGAGGGTATGAGGAGGGAAGGCTCATTCATGGAATTGGGAGCACTCGGAGTTTTCATGGAAGTTTTTGGGGTTGGTTCTATTTTTTATTATTATTTTGTATTTTCTCCCCTGCAGTGCAAGCCCCTCCGCTCCCCCCTGCCTCCCCTTCGCCCCTGCCATATGGCCAGCCTCCCCCTCCTCTGCGAGGCTGGTGAAATCTGGAGGCAGAGACTGGCCCCCCTGCCTGCGTAAGAGCCTCCCGTCAGCGCGCCCGCCTCCGGCCGCCGGGCTCGGGGCGCCGGGAGAGCCAGGGCGGCTCTTATTCTGAAGGGGCCGGAGGGGGGCTTCATTTCCTGACAGCTATTTACTTAAAGCAAATGATTAGTTTTGGAAGGATGGACTATAACATTGAATCAATTACGGGACGCGGTTTGTGAGACCATTACAGTCGGATCGGGAGAGAGGGCGAGCGGGAGGCAAAGAGCGCGGCTGAGCGGGGAAAGTCACAAAAGACGTGGACATATTTTGGATATTTTACAATCTGCAGAATTGGGGCTGAGGATTATAAAGGAGAAGGTAAGAGGTGAGAGGCAGTTTCCCCATCTTTTCCTTTCTTTCTTTCTTACACATTTTCTCCCTCTTTTTTCCTCTCCTCATTTATTCCTTTCCCCTTTATTTACTTGTTGCTGTTTCTTTTGGTTTGTGTTTATGTTTCTTCTTTCATTTCACACTTTTTCCCTTGTGCTCTGAGCCGGGCGGGAGGCTCCTTCCCGGGGGGCGGAGGGGAGCAGGGAGCCGGGAGCAGCCCCGGCAGGGACGGACGCCGCTGAGCCCGCGAACCACCGGTGGGCTCCGACCCCTCCGCAGCAGCGCTTCA
>JBCJKH010023693.1:0-10191 GCA_039877255.1 Loriculus beryllinus | reverse complement strand
TTGAGAAGCAGAAGCCAGGGAGCCTCACTTGGAGGGTAAGTCAATCCACACTAGGAAGGCCTTGTTCATAAGAAAACAACATTTTTGTGTTGGATGCTTTCCAGAAGTGCTGACAGATTGAAGAAAAATGAGCGTGGATCTTTCACTCATGTTCACTATGATAAACCAGCATATATATATGTAGTCCATATAAAAGCATGTAGCTTCTATATGGACTACTAAAGTACATTACTGAATATGGACTATCTATTACGATACACAACATTCATTAAGAGTTTCTGAGCCCAGATCTATTGTTCATTTTTCAAGAGAAACAGCATTAACATGTTGCTGGTGAAATCAATACTATACAACTCATTAACACACGCTCCATGCTCCCTCATATTTTTCAGTTGTTGGTTGTACTGTAGAAGAGGTGTACGTGACTAAATAGATTCCAGAGATGTCAGCATTCTAAAATGCAAAAGGAAAACCTTCCAAGACCAATGACATTCTTCGTGTCTCAAATAAATAAAAATTAGAGAGTGATGACACTATGATTTTAATTAAAGGCTGAAAATTGGAACAGTTTTATGGAAGGGGTCAAAGACAGCTTCCTCTAGAATCCAGTGTAATTTTTGCATTCTCACCCTTGGTTATGATCAGACAATAGCACAACATACTGTGCAAGCCACATGGCAGAGGAATCCTCTGTACTCCTAATTAGTAAGGCTAAAAATGGTGAGAAGACATACACAAATTAAATGATTTGCTTAAGATCATAAAGCAGTTTAGTGACAGATTAAACAGAACATTCATGCCCTTTTCATAGTCTCTTCTTTCAGTCATTTGTTTCATTTAGCAATTTGTCACTTTTTCATATGAATCGTTAAGATAACTGCTCAGAGATTAACTACATCATGTATTGATATTTACTTATACAACAATTCTTGTTCAAAGATATTTTTAGGTCCTTCTCAAGTATGTTTATGTTCATGTTAATGTCGATAAACTGAAGATGTTGCATGTCAAATATTCAAAACCAGCTATTAGCAGCTGAAATTAAGTAAGACATGAAGCATTTGGCTTTCTGCTGCCTCACATACCTGTTGGTTGAGGATTCACCTACCCACTGCACCCAACATTTGAATAATTTTGACCTTTTACCACCCTTAGACAATTCAAATCAAAGGTTTCTTGTTGTCAATGCAAGCTCCTTGAGGCTCACTCAAAACTGTATCTGTCAACTTGCATTTTAGTCTATTTCACTTCTTGCTTGAGACTTGCAAACAGAGTTGCTTTCTCATGAAGACCATGAGCTTGTTGATAATGCTCCCTATACTATACATTTCAAAGTGGCTAACGCTGATGTTCATCGAGTCGTTTTTCCACTCATCGATCTTTACTTTGGTTCTATAAGGTGCTTTACTGCAAAAATACAAACATTTGGTAACTTGGGGGCTCCTCTAACTTTCGAGATCTTTCTATGCAGGTATTTTCTGTCTCAGGAAGTCTATAACTGTATATGCTTAATAAATGCTATCCTAAACAAATTATGTTGCACAGGGATATGAAGACAAGCTGCAGATATTCTTAGATAGTAAAAGCTGAAAATACTGTCTGCATTCTACCATTTTCTACATAGTCCAACATGAAAATGGATACATGACAAGCTGCGTTTTCAAAAGCATCTTGATTTCTAGCTTTCCACCCACAATTTGGTATCAGTTCTCCCCTGCATTCTAACATTTTTGCTCACAAGTACTGAAACCACAAAAAATGGCTGCACAACTCAAGCCTTGAATGATAATTTCTATGCCTTTTAAAGACTTATCTCCGTTCCTTTTTTGGAACAAAAAAATGCTGTAACCCTTGGAAGGTCTCCTAAGCTCCTGCAGCTCCTCTTCTAGAAAGCCACTGAACTAGAATTGTTAGGCTTGATGACTTTTAAACGTGAGCATAGCTTATGGTACCTTACATTCTACATAACTGACAAGCAAATCTATTCTGGCCATAGCCAGAACTTCATTTTTCCTTGCGATGGCCATGCAGACCCTGCACTCACCTTCCAACGCAGGGTCATGATTTGAGCATGTTACGCGTTTGTACTGTGGGATGTATGAAAGGCTTTACTTCCCTCTACTTGTGAGGTAGAAAAAGCAGCTATTTCTCCTGAGTTTTCTCAGAGTTGGTCTGGGTTCATGGTTTGTCAAAACATCACTGGGTAGACAAAAGGCCCAAACTAGCAGACTCAAAGAAAGGAAATGCTGCTCTGAGGCAAATGAACGGGCCGTGCAGCTACACAGACGTTTGTTTCACACAGTCTGAAAGCATCTGTATCTCACTGGGTGATGCTGCAGTCTTCTCAGTTCCTCGGGTAAGCCTGGGTCTGTGCCACATTGCAAAATTTGACCTAGTTTTCATTTTTTTTGGAAAGAAATATCTCCACTGAGTTCACTTAACTTAGAAAATGGGGGGAAAAGTAATTTGTCTTAGTAATAATTTCTTAGAAACAGATAAACAAAAGGCAGATGCATTAAAACAAGGGGAAAATAATTGGCCTATATAATTTCTTAATGGATGCCAAGTCTTCATTGCCAGAGAGATTAAACCTTCAAGAGCAATGGCATGAAAATGCTCTGTAAAAACGATAGAATATCTCCAGCGGCAGCCAAAGGTCAGTGTGCAAGGACTGGTCCACTGAGGTTCACAGCCCCATAAAGAGGGAGAGACAGAGACAAGAAAGATATATATGGCTTTAGCCCTAGGGCATTTTGCTTCACCAGCTGACCTGGTGTGTAAAGTGCAGGGAAGATTTGTGTAGGAGCTAGTGCAGGTCTTAGGAGCACTAACTCCTGTCTGATTTTCTATGCTGAGGAGTGTTCCTACATGCCTTTATTTCTGATATGCCCAGTGGGATCCTAGAGAAACATCCTGGGAGCTGAAACATGTCATAGGGTAAGGAGAATGCCCATAACAGTTGGGTGTTCAGCTTTTCTGATCCCTTTCTCCATTGCTTTTTTTCCCCAGTTTTTTGTCCCAATCTCTTCTCACTGCTTCTGTCCCTTATAGTAGAGAGAAGCATAAGGGCTCAGTGTGCTAATAGCATCTTCTTTTTCTGTAGCAGGCTGCATATATACATATGCAAATATAGTTTTGAGCTGGGGTGATGGGTTTTGTTTAAAACTGTCACAACTGCAGTAGGGAGAATTTTCTTGATGATGAAAATAGATGACTAATCCCTTTGGTAGTATCTGTGCAAACAATATACACACAACCACTTTCTTAAAAATGTTCCTGCTTTTCATCTTTAAATTAATGCATACTGTTCAGTTTGACTACTTCTTCCAAGTTCTATTCACTTGCTGGCTCTGGTGGGATGTGCCCCATTCTCTCTTTGCTCCTTCTGCAGATTAGAAATGCATTGCAATTCACCAAATTTGTTAGGGTAAGAAAAAAGTATGTTAAGCATAAATTAAAGAAACAAAGTATGTGTAAGCATAAACATAATTCATTACATCTTAAAACTAAACCAAACCAGTAACAAGTATGTGCATTGTCAATTATTCTTCAACTGCTGGGACTTGAGTTTAGGGTTTTATACTTTCGTCTACTATATTCAGGTCTTAATCTGCAACTGGCTGAATTCAGCGAGTCAGAGTATGTATTTAAACAGTATAGTCTTCACCATTTCAGTTAACCATTGGGAAAGAGTATGACATTGCTGTCTTTGCCTAGGATAAACCTGTTTTGAGGTCAATATTAAAACTACAAGGTGAAATGAAGGAGAAACACAAAATCCTGAACTTCCCTTTTCCAAAAAAAATTTAAATTCAACAAATAATTGTGACAAATGCATACTTTGGAGGCATGTCCCCTTAGTTGTAGAGGCTACATTTTCACTAGTTCCACTTTTGCAGGATGATACAGGGATACAAATAGAAAAAAATTTTAAAGAAACATTTGCAGAGTGGGATATCATATATTTTCCAAAAACAACACAAGAAATTTATTTTTGTTTCATTTTTCTCCCCACAATCGTAGACTTAAAACCAGACATTTGAACGACTGAGTATGAAGCAAAATAATGAGGCTGCATGAAAAGACTATAAGATGCAAAAACCCAGGAAACTGATGAAAGTGAAAAGCCCTGCAAGCAGTTTTGTGACTTTGAATGGCAAACTCAAGAGAGATGAAAGATGAATGCTTCAAAAAAAAACCCCAACCTTTTGTTTCTTGAAAGAATAGGTTATTGTCTACTAGTATTTCTTGGACACCATCAGTGGTTACGCACTTCCAGGAAACAATGGAACACACATCCCTGCCCCAAGGAGTGTACAATCAAAAAGCCAACAGAAAGATGTCCAGCAATTTCAAAAGGAGTAAGATTAGGCCCAAAATTAGGCAAATGTACTTGAATTGCAATGCCTGCCAGCATGTTAGCAATAGCTCAGCAGAAGACAACAGTCAGCCTAGCCATTCAAAGATAGATGCTTTGATGACAGATAAAAAATAAATAGACATGGTAATGGCTATAAAGAAAATAAACTGAAGTTGCAAGGAAATGTTTTGATTAAAAAGCTGATATTCTCAGGTCAAATATGCTGTCAACAGCATGTGACATGTAAGGTCTCAGAAAGCACTCAAGGCTAAACTTCCACTTTGTGCATGCAAATCACTGGGGTGTGTGGTTATTTATCACTGTCACTTGTGAGAGTGATAAATACAATTTACATCTGTAAAAGCCCATTTGTGCCTAGTTTGTATTCAGTTAGCAAATGCAGTTGTTGTAGGCACATCTGTATATTTTATCATTTGCTTGCAGAAAAAGCAGAGCTCAAAACTGTACCTGAAAAAAGGCGTCGTATTTCAAAAATCTGGTTCTAAGTGGTGCTCAGCAAAAAACCCCAATACACTGCTGCAGATACAATCAAATCTATTTCCAGCAACGTCAGCAAAGTAAGATAACACAATTTAAGATCAAACAAACCAGATGCCAGACATCATGTAGATGTTAGACTGTGTTTGTCTGTTTCCTTTCTTGTGCCCTTTAATTGACAATGAAGTAGCTCATAATTTTAACAGTTGGTAGGGGTCAGTTAACTTCAGAGATGTTACTACTCCTTTGCTACAAGAAAGCACAATTCATAACTTTTAGTAGTCCTAGCATGTCTGTAACTTTACAGTGGTGCCAGTCATGTAACCAGAAGTAAAATTCCTGGCTCAGGGCAGGTGAGTTGCTCAAGTTAGGCAGTGAGCATCTCCCTATGCCATCCCCAGCAATGAGGCAGGTTCTTCACTGAATTCTGCATCAGCACAGTCCCAGCAGTCCCAGACCAATGGATCCCAATGCACTGGGATCCACTGGGCTCTGCCTATTTGCCTTTTAAATGTATCATTTCATTATATATTTGTGTTTGACAGGATATTGCAGCAAGAGCTAGAGAAAACTTATCTAGAGTGAATATTGGATTCTGAAACACAGGACTTAACTGACAGGGAGAAGAACTGGACTGCCAAGCTGTTCACTGTCCAGTTTATCTCTTGCACGTGTCTCTCACAGACACTAAGAGATACTGCTATCCCTCATACAATAGACCATATTCATTCATACTCTGTGAGCTTATCCGTTCAGTTATTTGCCTCATTTCATATGAGCACCAGAAGAACTCTGAGCTGCAGGAGACAGTTGAAATCAGAGTAAAATAGCAACCTGAGAGATTATATTTTTACTTCATCAGTCATCTAATCTATTCTCAAGCTATAAAAGATATTTTCTTTTGATCTACATGTACCTTGTTTGAAGTTTGGTCCAGAGTTTAGGCTCTGGCCTTCTGGGAACCCTGTGCCAACATGTGAAACCTGAGTCCTCATTTCATTCTCTGGACATGTAAAAGCAGTTAGGACTCAAGCCCTGAGCAGTAATAGCTCTTAAATTACTTTGTGTTCTCATGAAAGTCAGTTCACAGCTGAACATAAGATGAATGGTAGTCTAACCAAAGCAGAATTTAGTATACTTAAAAATGGAATTGAAGTTTGAGAGCTGGAGGGTATGTCCAAGAAGACAGAGCCTATGTGAATCAGACTTAGTGAATGTTTTCTGGTTTAATGCAAGAGCTTTGTCTTGCAGATAGTCAAAGAACTAAAGAGCTATTATTAGAGCTAATAGTGCTGTACATTAACCTGAGCAGGTCTGGTACTGGAAAAACCCCTGTCTTCTCTGAACTAAGTAACAGCAAGGTGCCTGCTGCTTCCTGTGGCATTATCACACTGTTGTCTCACAATAACAAACCAAACCAAACCAAATCTAAACTAAACCTATCTTGTGTGCCCTGGGTAAAATCAATTTGTATTTCTATTACTTTCTAATGACAAACATTACAGTTTACACACTTGACTATATTTATACAGATTTTATAAGAATGACAAGTTATCTTTTGCTAACTCTACAATAACAGCTCTGGAATAACTATTTGTGTGATTACCACATTATGCACTTCTGGGTTTTCTAAAGCAAATTAGAAGAAAATTAGGAATTGACATCCTAGATAAGACCACCAGGCCTTCTGCTGCAATACCCTGGCAGTGCCAAATGCTCTTCAAAGGAAAATAAGTAGGTATTGTATTGAATAAATATGCAGTGCTATTCTGTACTAGACATTTCTTCTTAATTCCCTGCACACTGTCATTAATTTATGTCAAAAATAACCAATTTTTCTACAATGCAAAACCCATTTCTTACTGCAATTCCTGTAACTGTTGATGTTCTCTTTACATATATAAAGGTCTAATTAAGAATCTTATAAGGCTTTTTAAAAATCCAAAATAAGGTACAGCAAAGCAAACGCAAATCAGCCGACATGACTTTTTCTAACAACATGGCTAATGACTCACTGCTGTTTACATATGCATTTCGATTTCTACAGCTGCATCTTCCAGTGCAGTGCTATCAGTCAGACTGAAGTTCTGAACAATCTGGTGATTCTACAGTCCTGTGACATCTAATAGCTGATTTATTTCTCTTTTACCTGTCATAACAACACAACAAGCTATTTAAGTGGAACATTCAAGCACTTATTTAAGATATGCCTCCTACTAAAGCAACTTGTATTCTGGGGCATGATTCAGAGGGATGGGAGGTTTAAATTGGTAGAAGCAGGTAATATTGCTTTTCAGTCACTCTTTCTCGACAAATGAACTTCAAGAATGCAAAGTTGAGAACTTTCTTACTCTCAGTTCAGGAAATAATATGTTTCAAGTATACCTGCAGTGTACACAAAACCAAAGAAGACAACAAAATATTAAAGCTAATCTCCATGTTTCCTTAAAAAAATCAACTTATGCGACACTGCATTTTTGCATTATATGTATTGGTATACATCAGTATGTAAAGCACAAGCATATATGAAGCATAAATTTCCATATTATAAAGACACACACCCCCATATGGGTTGGATAGAGGGTAGATGGCAAAAAAAAGAAAATCAGTCCAATCTGCCATGTTTCAGGATGAACTAGAAAAGTATTTACAAGCAAGAAACACTATGGCACTGTGAAAAATTAATATTATCAAGGAAAAAAAGTGTGTTTATCAATGGAAATTGGAAAATTTCCTTCAAATACAAATGAGGAATGAAAGCAGTTTCCTGGTTAGCATCCTGGTTCAGAGAGCCAAGACTAAGCTTAAATGAAATGGATGGAACAGGCTGGCTGAAGAGCAAGTTTCTGATTCAAGAGTAGCAGACAGAAGAGCTATAAATTGAAAAGATGTCAGATAATGTTTGCCATACATGTAAAAATTCAGAACCTCTGGAAAGTTAAAATCATTCCACTAAAATGATTCCACTGAAAAGATGAAAAGATGCTGTTATATTGGAAGATCTCACTCAGCCAATTCTGGGTAACAAGTTTACCGTGTATTACTTGTCATAGTACAAAGAATTCTTAATTTCTTGAGCTGAAATTTCACAGCTCAGGTCTTCAAGTGAATCCAGGAAAGGGTGCTGATACAGTGCTGGTGCATATTTTAAGAGCTGTGGGGAAAGAAATCTCTGGAGTAATTTGATTTTCAAAAATGAAAACTTGAATTTTTGACCCAGCAACTGAATTATCTGTACTACTTAAAATACAACTCCGTGTTATCTCACTAATATTTGACTAAAGATGTTTTGTCTTCAGGAGGCAACTGAAAGGAATTTGATACAGGGACAACAGAAAAAAGGACAGCCTTCAAAACTGATGGTGGTTTAATGAATGAAATCCCTGTTCTTCTTCAGAAGTAATTTTATTTCAGTAAATATCAGCACAGAAAACTAGAGATTTCAAAACAAAGTAATTTAAACCTCATCCTAAGTTCAAAAGATGATTAAGCTGTTGAGTACAATTAAAGGCTAAAGGAAACGCAGCTACATTAAACTGGCTTACAATTAAACTATATCTTAAAAAATTCTCACAATGATATTTCAAGTTTTTCACAGTCTGAGACAAATTGTACCTAATACAGTATCCAAAGGGATTAAGGTGGATTCAGTTTTTATAGGCATAAGATAGTCAAAGAGAAACCTCTTAGAAGCTTTACTGGAAGGCTTTAGAAACAGGTAAATACAATCTAGCTTCACAGACTTCAGCTACCAGAGGATGATATAGCCTATTTGTAAACAACTGGCCATTCGTTATCTACTGTGTCCAAGAGATGAAGACTGCTGAGGAGTATTTACCATGACAAAGCATTGCATACTTAGCAGTACTGTAGTTAAAATATGCTTTTCTGTTTCATTACAAAACATCATTCCCAATTTTCTGTCAAAGTAAATACCAGTGCTTTTCAGAATGACAATAGGCAAGAAATGGTAAATAGCAAATAGTAAAAAAAATAAAAGTATTAAAGTTGCATAAAAGCCCAGTTGGTGCTACTGCCCAAGGCAGAGTGAATCCCTCAATGCTTACCAACACAAGCGGAGTTTGCAAATACACACCACTGCACTGGGTCCATGCCTGTCTCCAGAGCTCTAGTAAACTGACCAACATCACTGAATGACCAGAGAGAAATTTACTGAGTTTCTGTCCTTAGCCCTCGCAAATTTCTCACCACTGAACATTTTACAGGCAGCTGCATTTTGAGCTTATGCGCATATCCCTGTTTTAAAGCTCTATGAGACTGAATACTTCTCAAATATTCTCTTTCCTTGGGTAACCTGTTTTAGAGTTTCCCCCCTCAGACGTGTGATGACAGAAACACAATGCATATGAACTCCTAAGGGTACTCTGAAAATGACCAATTCATATTGGGTTTCAGTGCAAAACTTGCCAATACAAAGGTGAAGTAAGTATACGTTACATATAAAGGCCTAAAGAACAGTAAGGCTCCATTTGGAAGGTCAGTGCAACTTGCTAGCTTTTAAAAGCAAAAATTATAAACAGAAGTTAAATCACATGCATGTAGTCAACTAGTTTGAGTTTTTGGGTGAAGCACAGACCTCAAACATGCAACCTAAAGAAGTATTTGAGTAGTGAAAAGCTGTCAGTCTTCAGAATCAGCCACAAGAGGCAGACGAGACAAACATTCCATCTGACCTACAGAATTATTTCCTAGCAGGAACAAAAGACTATCTCTAGGGCACAAGCAAAGGTGTGCCCTATCATTTTCCAAACATAAATCCTCCAGTGATGCTATTTTGCAGGACATCCATATTACAGTCATAGATTCCCTGCTGGCCTTCCCAGTCACATAATTCCTTTCTGAGATCTAGTCTGTCCCCACTTCTCTCTATTATTTTTACATTACAACTCCACTTTTCTCTGTCTTCACAGCTTCTGGCTAAGAGTTTCAGTTACCCTTTTTTCTCCTGTGCTCCTTTGTTTTCCCCATCCATGTAATACTCAGATCCAGCTTCTAATGCCACACTTACTTAGGCAATTTTCCTTTTATTGCTGTGGCATCAGCAGGGGTTCTTTGTGAGAGAGAGATAATCTCCTGCTACAACCTCTGTTCTCCAAGCCACAATACTTGTCAAAGAGGAAGAATTACATAAAGTTCCATTCAGCCCCTTCAGTCCATGCAAGGAGCAGACCCAGCAAGTCTGAAGCTTTGGAGAAAATACCTGCCAAACACTAATAGCTAAAAAACATGCTAGCATTTTGTTTTGTTTTGTTTTATTTTATTTTATTTTATTTTATTTTATTTTATTTTATTTTATTTTATTTTATTTTATT